>JAJOOS010000952.1:0-41417 GCA_029582725.1 Solanum chiquidenum | reverse complement strand
TCTTGCGCTTCTTGTCTGAAATAATTAATAGTTCAAGCACGTCTTTTCTTCAAAATGTACTACTCGTTCTCATAGCTTGAAAGACGAGCATCTGACAAAACAGTGAAAAGTTGTGTATCCACAAAATGCTGCATAACAAGGAAGAGAATAAATCAAAGGAAAGAAATGTTGGGAGTCGATGAGCAGAAAGGGATAGATAAGTTCAGCCATCAGCGACATCGCATTGATGAACTAATAATCTCGACTCAAATAGGACTTGCTAGGTCATTGACTATTCATAGCTATTACGAATAAAAAGCATCATGTATATGGACCAAACTGAAACTAGATTAGGTCACTCCTCATGTATGGAATTTGATATGCAAGGTATGGGGGGAAAATATATTCTTGTTTTTACACAGAGATAGCTGGCATCTTATCCAAGTTATTTTCTAGTATTTTTTATCAACTTATAATATACACCCAACTGAAGTGGTGTTGGTCTCTTGCAAAAATTTAGCCTAGCCAAAATCATCCATATAATAGCTTAATACTCGCACTTTACTACATATAAAAAATTGGGTGCTCTGCTGTCATGCTTTTGAACACCATACATGAAGGTTCTTGACGGGGTCCTGGTCAAGATTAAGGAGTAGAAGCTCATCCGGAAGGCAAAATAGCTAAAGGGGGCAGAAATTGGTAATTTAAAGAAAACCCATATGTAATGCCAAAAAAATGAAAAAGGAGACATCCCAAGTCATGAGAAAATGAAATGTTAACTATGAACGAGACATGTTAATCCAATTTGATTGCGTGTTCAAAATCATTTGAGCTGAGGATCTTTCAGAAACAACATCTCTACCTTCACGAGATAGTGGTAAGGTCGGCGTACACTGTACCCTTCCCAGACCCCACTTGTGGGATTTTACTGGGTATGTTGTTGTTCAAAATAATTAGTCAGTGGAAACAGAACCAAAGTTCCAATCCAACACCACAATACATTGTGCTGAGCATCTATTTTGACTGCCACATAAATTAGGCTGCCCTATTCAGCAGAATTAAGCTTTCGATGCCACTTAAGAATACATCAAAATGCCTTCAACAGGAGTGATATGTGGTATTAAGCAGGCCAAGTGTAACTTAAAAGCCAATTAAGTAACTACCACTTACAGATGACAGAGAAATTTATTTACCTTCACAAAAGGTTGATCTCTACCAGGAAAAGAATCAATAAAGCTATCTTTTAGCAGTATTGAAACCTACAAAATAATAAGAGAAGCTTAATGGACTCAGACTACTCTTTTCCAGATCAACATACCAAAAGATTGTGGGGGTCAAATGGAAACCCGTCATACCCGGTCACTGTTTGACTGTACACTAGTTATTGTATGAGACCTCAAATCTGAACAAAGAGACTCCAAATAGCGCCGCATAACAGTCAAGAATTGTGTTGCAGCTTCAGCCTGGAGATAAGTCATAGTTTAACAACAAAAACATAAAAGGAGAAAAGCACAGGGGAAGAATTAAAACAATTCAGAAAGGGTAGCTGTCACACAAGCACCATTTTTACAATCAACTAGCCCGTACATAAAAACATTTTCTCATTACATTTTTTGACCTGATCATAACACATTTTTTGAGGGTGAATAAAGGACTTTTTACTTTAACTGACCAAAGAAAAAGTAAATACTTTGGGCTGTACATGGCGAAAGGATAGCTATCATCATGATATTATAGTGATACAACATGCAACACTCCCAATATAGTTCAAATTGATATGTTCCCAAAATAAAGTTACATTGCCCTTTCTTATCCTCGCTTGAAATAGACTGCACTCTTCATATGGTTTCAAATTCCTCATCATTGTCACCAGGGGCGGAAGCCAGGAAGGGCCAGAAAATTTCACTGTTTATATGTGATAAAGATTATTTTTTATGTATATATAGTAGCGCTATTGAATCCCCTTTGGCTTCTTCGTGTGTTTAATTCTTCATATTTTGAACCCCCTTGGTGAAAATGTTGGTTCTACCACTGCTTGCCACATCTTAATTCAGACTTAGGCTTGTAAAGGTGCAAGTGAAGATGGAAGATAAAACTAAATATGTGACTGGCTGGTTAAGCTTCATTTATTCAAAATAAGATTTCGAAAAAGTGACATTTCTTTTAGCAGATTTAAACAATGTTTTATGGATAACTTTTCAAATCGTTTCAACTGCATTAGCTTTTCAAAAAGTCCTCGGCCATTCTGCAAAATATTTTGAACTTGAAGAACTACCGGGAACCATAAGTAAATATCTACTACTGGTCCTAGACTTAGAGCATGTGTTTCATTGACTACATTTTTTAATAATTCAGGCAGAAGACAGACAACTCATTCCCAAGCCATTTGAATCCTTTCAGTAGATTATTAGCAACTTAACACCTAGTTGAAGAAGGAGTGAACAGGTTAGAGTGTATTATGTTATTTCACTTTTAATGTAATAAGGAGTATGTAAATGAGGCAGAGTCTTTGCTAGAACTCTAGCGCCATTCCCGCTAAATAAAAAGTAATTCTTCATTCAATCTCTGTTCCAGATTCTGGTCTTATAGAGGCTCTCTAGGATTAGAAGAGGGCCATATTTTGCTCACTGTACAGAAATTCCAGCACTAACTTTGTGCTATTTCTTATCTCTTAAAAAGGAGTTAGCAGAGGTAAAAACAATCTATTACAAATCACGGGAAAAAGTGATGCACTATAATGTATACTCAAATTTGGACCATCGGAAAAAAAGTTAATGACTTCACAGTGACATAACAGGAAAAAAATTCCAGGGTATTCAACTCTCAGGCAAAGCACTACATTAAAAAAAGTTGAATGACAGATACCTGTACTTCATTGCATCTGTATATAGGGCGCCGTTGAGCAACAGATTCTTCACGTGACAATCTGGCATGGATTGGCCGCAGTTCTGATAGAAGCTGCTTACGTCGAGGAAGTAGAGGCAAGTAACAAGATTTTATCTGCAGCCCCAACAAAAAAAATAACAAGATGAAAAATTTGAAAGCTAAGACAACCAAGTTTTAGCAATATTGAGAAGAATTACATTAAACAGCATCAGAAATATAGAGAATAACTTATATGCTCTTGGAAAGCACAAGTAAGAAAAATACAAAGTATCTTCGTATCCGACACCAATAGTATGGAAATGATCAACTGATGAACTTCACTTAATATAATCATTTAGAAATTGTTAAACTAAAGACGAAACCATAATAGTAAGGGTCTAGACTAATAAAAAGGAGAAAGAAGAAACATTTTGTGGGGGGGAAAAGTTCTCGAGAGAAAATTTGCAGAATCTACTTACCAGATAAACTAAATACTTCCATGAACTATAACTATTATGAACTAACCTGATCTTTGGTAACATTAACACGGACAAGATTAGCACTTCTCATCTTCAAATCAGTTGGTTTGTGCTGCAGCCCAACCTGTCAATCATTGGTCACAAAGAAGACAGTGGAATTGAGAATATGATTTGCAGTTTCTCCTCCGAGTACAAAACAGAAATCCTAAGGCTGAATTTATTGACACTGTTAAATTAAGTCTTAGGCCTAACTCACACCCCAAAAGCTAGCTCAGGAGTCCACCCATCTCATTAACTACCAATGTGGAACGTTTTGTCATTCTTTAACACCCCACCTCACGCCCAGTGCTTAGCATCTGCTGCGTGGGCAATTTTGAATTTTGGGGGTCCCAACATTGGGTGAGATGGACCCTGCTTTGATACCATGTGAAATTAGGTCTTAGGCCTAACTCACACCCCAAAATCTAGCTCCTCCCATCTCATTAACTGCCAATGTGGGACTTTTTGTCATTCTTTAAACACCCCACCTCACATCCAGTGCTTAGCTTACTTATAAAAATAGTCCTATCAAAGATTCTTTTTTACACTTATTGGCAAAGGGAACAAAGACATAACATAGTAAATTTTCAATGTTCCCGTCTTCAAGCCCTTCAGTTCTAAAGAAAGAATAGTTCCTAATCCGACTGAAAAATAATAGAGGGATGCCTGAACATTTTTTCCTTTTTTCAACGACATATGATTTGGAAGGTGATATCAGCTAGTATACCTAAACTTAAAAGATTTTACATTATCTTACATGGACAATAGGCAGGCAACACAAAACTATTCTCAAACTTCCCACTTTAAGCAGACCCACTGGAATTGTCAATTAACATCCAGTGCTTTGTGAACACGTAAATGTGAAAGAACATTAATGCGGACGTCAAACCGATACTAAAATCAGAAGAGAAAGAGCAGGCATATTCATTTGACTGATTCAGGCACTTAATTGACTCGTCTAGTACAATAAACCGAATATATAGCATAAGTTATAGTTAGACAATCTTAAGATTGCAATAGAACTGTAGCAGAACTTCACAAAGTAGAAGCGTGAGAAAACATGTAAGAAACTCACAATGAAAGGTACGGGAGCATCAAGAAAATCCAGCATCTTCCCAGGCAAAATCTGATAAAAAACAAAGTCAATTGATGATTGTAACTTGAGGAGACGAAGAAATATGGGGAGTACAACATTCAGTATTATGACCATTAAAATCATGAAATAAGATAGCTAAACACATAAATTGCTGCATAGTTAAGTTCTCATGTAATTCAGTATCAATGTACCATGAGCAGCTTTCTATATCACAAATGGTTTACGGTTCAATCTCCAGCATATCCTTAATGCCGAGGAATACAACGTTACCAATTTTTAAAAAAATGGTTTACGGTTCAATGCATGTTTTGCATCAAAGTTATTATGCTCACATCATTGAAGGGACGTGTGAAATTCAAGGGGTAAATTCTCCTCACCCATAAGCTGTTGGCGATATTGTGTACTTGATCTAGTAGATTTAAAATATCCTAATACATCTACAAATATGAATATTGCACATTTGAGTTCCAACTTCCAAGTAATGTGTTGAGTCCCACATTGGTGGGCTTAGGAACATTTGGTCTCCTTATATGGTCTTGGACAATCCTCCCCTCATGAGCTAGCTTTTGGGTTGAGTTAGGTCCAAGATGCATTTCTTTCATATGGAATGTGAGTACAGATTTGTAAAGACACACACAGATATGTACATACAATGTTTTCCAATGATCAGAAATGGAAGTAAAGTCTTAACAATTCCAATATTAGTAATTATCATACCTGATAACGACATCTTTTACGAGGTTTTCATTGAATACCATTATTTGAACAAAATTTTAGTAGATTTACTCTGTACAATCAAGCATATGGACTGGCTGAAACCTACTGCCATAATAGAATTTGGAAACTTGTCCCTTGTTTCATACAAGAGAGATTTTGAATTTGATATATTTCTCTTCATATTATGACAATATATTTCTCTTCATATTTTTTTTTTATGACAATATATTTCTCTTCATATTTAAGACAGTAAAATCTTTTCGTGAAAGTATAGAGCTGGAGCAAACATACACAAAAGACATCATCCATGAAAGAAAAAGAGGCATGTGAAAATATCCAACCTCATGACTAAACAGTGGTAGACAACTCTTTTCCTTACGTGATCATTAATCATTTAAGAGTAAATTTTAGCTTCGTACAAGGCTCTAACAAATAAGAAACCAGAGGAACTGGCAACTCTATGATTGAAGGTTAAGGAATATAGTCGTCTTCCTATCTTCAATGTGCAGTTGAATTTTAGGACATCATATCTCATTAACAAATAAGAAACACGGTTGCAATGCTTTGTTAATTACGGAGTTCCCACTTTCATTTTGGCAATTACATATCCTCTTATCTTTGTATTCCTTATCAATAAAATTCACTTTCCTATTAAAGAAAATTCAGATTCATACCTAAGTTCTCTATTCGTTTTCAGGTTCTTCACGTTACCCCTTGAATTCATAACTTAATTCCATTTCAGATAATGTTAAGAAGAAATTAAAATTGATGTACGACGACAATGAATTTCTCATTGTATTGCATGGGTTACTATAAGTTCATGAATGATTAGCTTAACATTTCACAAGTAGGACTACAGTGCTCCCTCTCTAAAAGCTAGTCTATCAAAATCCATATTTCATATCCTAAAGTTTGCATTTCCCTGCACAACTACTTAATTCATTTATACTTCGGAGAATCCCATAATAAGAAATGCAACTCATAATCTTGTCGACAAGTCCCGGCAGGTTTTTATACATATAAACTAAAGAGTTTATTCAACTAGAATCCCATAACGTAAGGAAAAACATGCAATCAAGCATTCAATATCACCAAGGGGAAGACAAATAGTTGTGAACAAGCAACATTCCTGTACAGAGTGAAAATTAAATGACAAGTACAGGTACTCATTCAAACACCCATTAACATATTGAACATTTAAAATAAGATTCAATGGTGGTACATCACAGTAAATATCAACGAAGATTACCGACATTAAATACGAGACTGTGAAGTAATAGCTATGATACAGAACGTACAGGTAAGAATAAACTCTGCCATTGAAATGGGCGAATAATGGGAATCAGAGACAGCACCACAGCAGATAGAACACCCTGTACTTGTTGCAAAATAAGAAAATGAATGAGGCCCTGACGTAGGAAAGATTTTGCATGTTCAGGAAACTCAAGAAATACCAAATGCATATGGATTCCAAGATAAATCACAAATTACCAAATTGGGGTACACAATAACCACTTGTTTTTCGAGAAGCACACCAGTGATTAAGGCCAATATCTGAAAGAGGAATTACTTGTCAAACAGAATAATGAATGTTATGTGAAGTTCACAATCAAATGCAATGAAATTTATAAAGTGCATACACTGCTAAAAGGCCAAGCATCCATGCTGAGCACATAAGAGGACACACACAGGTCACATGATTAGATGTGACCAGATTGTTTTAGTTATTTAACTACATGGCAATGATAGGCATGCACATGTCCTAATCGTGTCTCAAACTTGTCAAAACATGTAGAATTTATCAAACTGCCTCAGCCAAAGTTCTCCGTCTCATTAGTGCAACTATCTATATGATATGGAATTCTTTATTTAAAGATGGAGATGTTCCCCACTTAGTGGGATTTCACTGGGTATGTTGTTGTTGTAAAGATGGAGATGTTAAAAGAGGCAACTCCCTTTTTCTCTTTTCTTGTTTGTGCTTTTTTCCCCGTAATAACAGTTGAAGATCCAAGCAAACAATTTCCAAAGGTTCCAACTTCCTCCCTCAAGGAAATGAAACGTTCTTGTATACGCTTTTGGGTACATTGAAGATGGGAATCCATGTGCAGATGACATAATACACAAACACGTATCTACATACATAATACCTGTATGAATAGATAAATACATAGTGCGGTTGTATGTAAACATGCAGTTTTGTGTATACAGGCATAGTTTGCTCAAGTAAGTATATTTATGTAGGCAATTTTTTAGAGAAGTGTCTACCTCATATTTTGACCCAGAGAATGTTCGTGTTTTCATTGATAAAGCTTAGAAACTAAAACAGGACCAATTACTTCATTTAATTTTTATTGGGGATTATATTCGTCGAATAATAATTAACAACTCTCCATGGTTCAACGAAAACTTGTTTGTAGTGGTTACTAATGCAAAAAAGAGACTGGTAATAAACCGAAAAGAAGATGACGTCGTGCCTCAAAGGTCATACATCTGAGTCAACTGCAACTGAAACATGACATGATACTTATAACATCTAATGTAACTAAACAGTAGAACGAAAAATATACTACTAGCTAAAAACTAAATGATACGTGAGTTTACACAAAAAACTTACTTTCAACCATCCACTCCTAAGAAAAATAATAGTTCAATAAAATCATAACTAAACCTGATTGTGATGCTTGATAACTGATTAAAGTTAATTAATGGAAACAGAATTTGGTTGGCCTAGTAAATGATGTGTCAGGTCAGCTTAAAATAGGGTTGCACCACTTCCTGTTTAACCACCCAGGTTAAATAAGTTCAAAGAAATAGAAACACTTTGCTTGAAGATGGTTATGGGAGTATGTTGGGAATTGGCAAGCCAAGTAGTCGACAGTTAAGAACTACTGAGCCAGGAAAATCTTACAGTCTCAATTGAAAGTGAACGACATATTGTTGCGGCTGTCCATATAGATAGTCCAACAGCTTCCTCAGCAGCGGCTAAATGGAAATTTACCTAAGAAAATAATAACTGCCATCATTTAGAAAGAAAGAATTTCAATTCCAAGAAACGAATTAGAAATGATCTAACCTTTGCAATATCATCTGGATTATTCATACTTGTACCCAAATGTTTCTCACAAATTTCGAGTTCACAAACTGAAATTCTTTCGTATTGAATAGCTTGCAGATGTTCGAGTGGCTGAAAAGTGATCTTACTTCCTCGTGGTGGAAGAGACAAGGAATGATAACTACAAACTATTTGCAGCAAATCATTCTTATTCTCCTACAAAAGTGACCAATTAAGTAATTAGAGGAGGTGGGAACTCATAGGTGAGTAAAACACTAACATGAATTTCTGTGGGTGGAAAAGAAGACTACAGACTCTAGCCCACTCCAGTATCATCTCACACCCAGCATCCTTGTCATTGCTGAAAAATAAGTCATCATCTTCCTCCTCGGATGCCATACTTCTTGCTGAACTGCCAAAAGCAAACAGCTTATTGACTAATTTAAATTGAGTGGTACAATATGAGGAGAAATGTGTATTTATGGTCCATATATGCTGGATAACACTACAAAAGTGCTTAAAAGCATCTAAAATAAGTCAATCCAAACAAGCTCTTACAACTCAACTATTCTTGTAATCGAAGAAAGACAACGAATTTAAAAGTTTGACCACCTAAATAAGGATTCAAAGCTTCCAAGGCGCTCCAATGAATGGACTTTTGAGAAGACAAAAGGCCCACTCTCAGGGGTTCGGTAATTGTCTTGAATTCCATAAACCCTGTCAGTAGTATCAGATCGAATTTCTGAAGCTTCAGAGCCACAATCATCAACGTAAAGGATATTCCTTCCCCCATCCTTACCAAATCCTCTTGTTTGACTATGATCTGATGCCTCACTGGCTGTGACACTTACAGGTGAAGAAACTTCCCACTTTGATGATGATGAGGGAACCTCATCGTCTGAGATTATCCCAGCTGCAGCGGCAGTAAGAGCAATTGCACTGTCAACTGGTATTGCAGAAGATGTCCAATCTGCTTCATCATCCCTATAAGAGGAATCAACGCTTGCATTTGATGCATCATTCATTTTCGATGCAGAGGGGATAAAATCAGTGAGATTTATTTCACTAACAAAATGTGTTATCCTATTTAGGCGCTCTTGTGCAATTACACTGCATTCAAATGAATATATTATAGTCAATGGCATAGAATATTCAATATTCATCTTTATCCATACCAGTGAACAGCTGATGTAAAGAAATTCAGCGCTAACCTGTTCAACATCTCGTAGTGCAATTCAAATAAAGGAAATCTAGTCAAAAGACAATAACAGCGAGGTGCAGAAACCAAAAACCGACTGCGACCAATTGATGACTGGGAAGGGGGCGATGAAGAAACATAGATAGCTGGTGGTCTCTGAACAATTTCTGGTACATGTAAACATACACCATAAAGGGTAGCATTGTCTGCCACCTGATGAAAAGCACATACTGTAACTTCAACATTTTACAGGAAGTATATGAACTCACAGGCAGATAGACAACCAAACATAAAACACAAGGGAAAAGAAGGAAAAAATCAAAAGCTAGCAAAAAACCTAAGGTACACCACATATAGCAAATAGAGAAAATCATCTCCAAGAAAACAAGATGAGCAATAAATACAAACAGTAGAGGAAAGAGGTTACGTGCCCTTCGCTTAGAGTAGTCAATCAGTATAACTCATAATCCAGTCCAGCATGACCAAACAAAGCATATTGAAATTGATCGACACTCCATCAAAGAAAAAGTTATGAGTGGTGTCTTAAGTTTGTTCCATGTATCATCAGAAAAGCAATTAGCTGATGTGTTTAGCAAAGGTCTCAACAAATGAACTTTCCATAAACTAGTTTGAAAGTTTGGCATGTTGGGACATCTTTGAACCAACTTGAGGGGGAGAGTTAACAGATTGATTCCCTAGCTTAATTGTAGGAGTAGATTAATATATATTGATGGTAATTGATTATGTAATATTTTCCTTCCTTATTTAGTCGTAGGACTTATTGTATAAGTACTCATTCTCATGGGATGTAAAATCATCAAGAAATACAAAGAAGTCTTTTCTTCTTCTTGAAATCTTCATTCTTTCATCTGATAACAGTGGCTAATAGGCGGAGAAACTTTCATAGAGTCATTGGAAATGGGCAGGTAGTCATTGAGGGGGAGGAGGAGATAAAAATGGCAATAGTGGATTTCTATGAACGCTTGCATAAGGAGCAAGTGAATTGAAGAGCTCTATCAGGAGGGTGAGTTTAATCACATGTGAAAGGGGAAAAAAAAATATGTGTCATTGATTGAAAACCCCAAAAGTAGAAGTTCCACAATGATCTAAGGGAAAATTGTACAGCACAGAAGAAAACATATGTCAAGTACTCAATAAAGACACTACCAAAAGTATAAAATTGTCATTAGGAAAGAAAATGAAGAATTAATGTACTTATAAAGCACCGAAGAGCACAACACCAGAGTTCTCAATCAATCAACTAAGTGTTAATCCCAAACCAAAGGTCATGTATTTAGAAAATTATTTGAGCTTACCTTAAGAGAAAATACGAACGACGAGTCATCTCTGCCTAAATGCTCCTGAGATAAAGGAAAAATAAGTTATTTCTACGAAGAGAACTCCATGTTTATTGGTTAATTAAATAAAATGGTGCAAAAAGCATTATAATTTCAGGAAGGATCCTAAAAAATTGTTGTACTGGACCTGCCCGTAGACCAGTTCATTTAATTCACTAAATGACGGTGTCCTTTCCATTACATGTGCCTGTATTACAAAGAAAACACATGATGAGAGAGAACTCTTTTTTTTGGAACCTACACAATGTAGATCTCATACAAATATAGGTGAAATGCTGAATTGTCACCATACAGATCATTACTCTGAAATAACAACTTAGCCCTGCACTCAATATACTTCTCCACTAGAATTTGTAACACAACATCAGCAGATAGGTACCCTCAGACTTCATTTTATCTTCTAATCTCCAGATATAGGAATCTCCTTCCTTGTACTTATACCATTCCGTCTCATATTAGTGATCATCTTTAATTGGTTATGACCCTTTTTGGGATAACAATTTCATTGATGTAATGCTAAGTTCCCTGCATGCTTATAGTTATTTGTCACCCTAGCTCAAGGCATTTTCTATTTGCAACTGTCCGTCACAATATTACTGACTGATATATTTGATACAAGTAAACAAGAGAACATGCATGGAAGATAGAAAACTAATTTGACTATAAGGAATAATGTTGAGAAGTAGAATGCCTTAAGTTACACCTTGACACCTCCAGGAAAGCAAAATGCTGCCAAATCCTTCAAACGCATAGCAAGCTTCTTTCCAGGAGGATATTTAAAGAGTACCTGGGAGAGAGAGGAAAGTAAAAGGAGGATAATGCTAAGGCAAGAAAATGCATCATACCATATAACTTAGATAATAAGTAAATTATTGGAGCCAAAAATGGATATTTTACATAGATACACACAGTGACAATGTACGACCAATAAATTTCATCCATCATACATCATGATGGAACTCAAGCAGTTTTGATCAATAACACACAACATCTTGAGGATTACTTAGAGTTACATTCCACAGCTAAGAGGAAGAAAAGTATAATAAGAAGAAAATACAATGGACACTGATTAGATATAAGAAGACAATGCACTTGGAAACAAAAAGTAGTAGTCAATCACATAAGAAAAGTGTGCCACTTTTACCAGAATAACAGCATCAACTGTTAACCTAATAGCAATGAAAGGAAAAAACGCATCTTGCCAACTTAAAGAGAAAAAAAAGAATCTGATCTTCAATATAATATTTGAGGAAATAAAAAGTATACCTGGAATGTCAATGCCCAAGCCCATGGCTTAAAACTATTAAGCAAAATACCAACTTATAGTAATATAAAATATGAATTGCAACTCACAAATAGAAGCTCGAAAAAGGGGAATCAATAAGCGTGAACATTTTTGCTTGGTAACAATCTGAAATCATATCTAAAATAAACTTGTACCACAAAATAGGTTTGACCATGTTTTTAGAGAAAAAAGCATTTATTCAATTTTTTTCTCTATGACTAACAAGCTGAAGGACCGCACTGATGTCTCTAATACTGAATTAATTTGGGATGTGAAATAAAGTTGGATTTGAATTATTTTATTAATTATGAGTAAGCTATCTATTTTCCGAACATACTAATCATTAAAGCATCTTTCGGGATACTAGTAGCGCCGCACCGCCCACCCCCAAGAAAACTCAAACCAAAACCAGGAGCCCAAAAGTGACTACTTTATTCCCATGATGACTTGAATCCACAACCTTAAGGTTGAAGCTTGAGGGTCCTTACCACTATGCTATCCCTTGTCACATAACTGCCCCATGTTTAATAAGCAGAATTTGACTTCTAAACCATAAATATGCAAAATTATGCAAGTACACAAACCTGAGGTTCTAGAGATGGAACTGAAGGACCACAATTTGAAAGCATTCTGAAATCCACCATGTCAGATGTTTCTAACTGTACTTCCCATTTCTTTCTCCTGGCAAATGCATCCTCGACATCCTCAAGATTAGCATCTGGATGAAGACCGACGATAACAAAGTGCTCAAAAATCGAGTCGAGCTCCTTATATTTCTTATAATCCTGCACAGAATTTTTGTGTGTTTGTAAAATATGATTCTCCAAATTTCATGAGCAATCTAATATGTAAGAGCTGAAGGCTAGTTTCAATCCAACTATTACTACTCCCTAGAGGGGAATGCCCAAAAGTGATATGTGCAGAGCATATAAGCTGGTCATAGGTACTTCATACTTGTGTATCAAAATATATGGAAATTTAGTAAAGTTATCCTCGTGATTTGAGTTGATATATCAAAATGGCGCATCTCTTCTTTATCTCACTATCTCTTGTCTAAAATTTTCATTATCGTGTTTAATAAACTCAACATGATTTTAGTCTTTACCCCTTCTCTCTTAATCATTCTAATTTGTATGATAGGACATAGAGAGGTGGTCGCAGGAGTCTCTTCCTATGTTAAATACTACAGGTCAAAGCAAGAGTAATTTATATATTACCCTCTCATGATTTTCCACTCTAAACTAAGAAACAAAGTCTCAAATATGTGAGTTTAAATATACTCAAATCCTGTTGTAATTTTGAAAATTATGAATTTGATAACCAAAAAAAAAGGAACTACAGGGGAAAAGGAACATAGAACTGTATATGCCAAAATTCAACACATTATTCTCCATGTTGCCTCAAAGAGTTTTAAAAAGCAACTTACTTTTAAAAGAAGTTGAGGGTAAAAAAACAGGATGTCTGGAAAGCTAAATCACAGGTAAGAAAAAAGCAGGAAATATACTTTGTTTCAGAATAATCTTTTCAAAAAATGCCATACACAAAACTACAAGCAGTTCAGATTCCAAAATGAAGGCAGCATACCGAGGTTTTGGAATGAAGCTGATACCACTGTCTCTTTTGGTTAGCCAAAACCTCAGGATTGAAGGATAAGAACGAGCTGTCTTCCTGTGAAGTAGAACCCCAATTTCGCAAAGTCTTTTGCATTTGAGACTTCCATTTCGTGAAGTTACTGCCACTTCTTTGAACAGAAGAAGTCACTATTTCACTACGACTTCTTCTATGCCCAACCCCAGTTGTGGAAAATTTTGAACTACTACTAGAGTAAACATTTTGCAGTGCCTCACCAGCCACTCTTACTGCTTCCTCAGATATTTGCTGTAATACCCTGTATGGTGATGATGGCAATTCCTCTTGCCCGTTACCTTCTTTCATATTCCTTAATAACAATACAACAATTTTTCAATTTACATCTCCTTTTTTCTCTTCAAACTCATTACCTCTGTTGGTTATTCAAGAGCATGATGATACCCTTCTTCTGTCACAACATTTCCAATGCATACTTGAAAATACACCCAATCAAATATATTTCCTCAATTTGAAGAAATTTTGAATCTTTACTCACTGATGAACACTACAATATGACTAAAAAACTTGTTCTTCCCACTTTAAGCAAACTATGAAGCACCCTGTGATACATAATAGGGGGAAATAAGTAAAAAAATTCAGAATCGCATATACATGTAATTTATACTCCAAATTGCTGAAGCAAAAATCATTCCTTTTTTTTTCTCATAAAACAACAGCCACTCAATCGAATAGAAAATCTGAAAAACACCCAAATCAGATACAATGTGGAAAAAAAAAACTAAACGGCGAAAATGAAAAAGATTAGAGAATGCAAAGTACGCTGAAAGGGCTGAATCATAATAAATTAGTGCAATAATCTCGGGTTCCGGAAAACATGTCGGAAAGGAAAGAGAAAAAATGTGATTATTAATTACCCGTAAAGAAGAAATTAATTTGATCGTGGTTGGTTTTTGCATTTGTACGATGTGGTTTCTCGAGGTCACCGGATTTATTTGCGTCGTGCCGGTTTGGGAAGGAGAACGGTTGTCGCCGGCGCCGGAGTAGGGAGGAGAGATGAGAGGAAAGTTGCCGAGAATAGCGGTGGAGGGGGGAGCATGCAGAATGAGCATTGTTTTTCTCATTTTGAAGATCACCGTTATTATTCAGGGGAAGTATTTTGCTAATTCCTGACCACTAATTTTTACCATGGTAAAATTTTGTGCCAAGTACCGTATTTTTTTTTCCGAGATAATGATCAAAAATACATATGAAATATTATTTTTTGTGAGTATCTACTTAATTACGAATTATTTGTATTTTTTTATCAAGTTATTTTTTACTTGAACTATTAGTAACTATTTATTAAAATTTATCTAGAATGTGGATGAAATTTATGAGTAATATTTGAATACGAATTGTTTGTGTTTTTCATTTTTTTTATCAAGCTATTTTTTAATTTGAACTATTAATAACTGAAGCACCTAGTCTAGTCAGCTTCAAAGCGTGTTTTGATAAATTATTGATGATAGTTCAAATAAAAAAAATGCAAAGACTTAATAGTTTAGATACAGAACTCGTAAAAATGATATTTGAAATGTATTTTTGATCATTATATCTTTACAATTTACCCGATATTTAAGACATATTTATATTGAAATTCAACTAAATTCAAAACTATACGAAAAATCTTGCACAAAAAAATAAAATACACTCGATTAAAAATAATTTATTAATTGATTAAATTTAAATTCAAATTCAAAAACTCTGACCATATGTATCCATATGAACTCTTTTAACTAGTTGTTCACATACTTACTCTTTCAATAAAAAAAACAAAACATAAACAGTCCAAAATGAAATATTTATGAGGGAGTAAAACAATTGAGAACAAATTAAACCATAGGATATACTTGTATGTTGTATTATTATATTATTATTTAATTTATAGAAAGGGCACAAGTACTTCACAAAACTTATTAGAGCATGTTTCAACAGATTCATAGTTTTATGACTTATAAAAAAAAAAAAGTTAGAAGTTTTAAATTATAATTTTTAACTCTTTTTTTAATTTAAAAATAAGAGTTTAAAACACTTTTTAATTTTGTTATATTACGATTACCACCTAGTGCAGTCGTGTTGGCACGTTTATAAGTGTGTATTAAACAGTTGAAATTTTAAAGAAAATATTCCTCGTAATTGTTTGGTACCATTCTTCATATTTTTACCCAATATTATATTACTCAAATAAAAGAAAAAGAATTAAAAAGTGAAACAGTTATCAAGAAATATTCATTAAATTAATGGTATGCCAAAATATAATAATGTGCAAGGTATTAAGATTTCCGTCAAATAAGGTTACTTGTTAATGCTTTGTTTCCTCCATAAAACTAAGTCAATCGTTTTTGGGGTGCTCGTTTGTGTTTGCACTTTGAATAGGAATTTGCTATTTTGATAATCTTATTTGGATAATGTTTGCTTCATGAACTACTTTTGTAAAAGATTTAAATAGATTTTTGAATTATGCGAGATTATATAAATTATTATTTAAGTTATTTTTAATTATAGAAAAGTGATATTTTAATTAAGACAAATTAAAAATATATATGATCACATAAATTAAGACAAGTAGGGCACTGACTTATGCCATATATCTGGTGAGGAGATGATGAAGATGGTTCTTTCTATTTGAGGGTAGGTTCAAATATAATCAAAATAATATTTTTAGTCAATAATAAAATATTTGTCGAATTCTATATGTTAAATTTGACTGACTATGAAAAAACTGAGACCGCACATGTAGAACAATTTAAAAGGGTCATATAATAAGGGGATACAATCGATGGAAGTTTGTTGATAATGAGGCAAAATCAAGAAAAAAAAAGTAACGAAATTTATGATGTGCGAAAAATAGTGTCTCAAAACACGAAAAAATAACCAGAGTCAATCAACTAAGTAAAACATATCAATCTCAATTTTATACTTTTCAATTATAGTTTTGTGCTTTAAAATCAATATACATCCATCGATTTTCATAGAAAAATTCATTCCGGTGATTTTCGAAGAAAAAAAAAATCATTCACTTTCCAATAATGACTTACGATTTTGTTCGTTACATTTTCCTTGTATTTAGTAGATTTTTTTTAATAGTTTCTATTATTTCTAATCTATTTATAAAGTTTGGTGCAATTTTATTAGATGTCATTTCTGTTGATTTTTAAAATATTTTTTGGGCGTCTAGTATAATTTTTATGTTGCATAGTTTAAAATTAGATATAACTTTCTTGGTGTTATAATTTAATCTTTTTAATAGTTTTCGGTAAATTTAATAGATAGAGCTCGATAAATAGTTTGTTAAAGATTAAAAGTAATTAACCTTTAGCAAACTTAAAAAACAAATTTCTATAATGCATTTCACATTTTCTTTCTTATTTTCAACTACTCTTCACATTTCATGCAAATTAATTAATAACTAATTAATTGCACTATATATTCTATGTGTTATTTCCTGTATTTAGATTAACAAATCAGAATTAATAAAAGATAAAAAGAAAAGAACTATCTGAGTCCACAAAACTCACTGTGTATCCTTAACAAATTTAATCCCCTCAAGTATTCGAGGTTGTAGATTAATTCCTCTCAAGATAAAACGGATTAACCATTAAAGAAGTAGCGGTACCTCAAACTTCGATAATTTCAACGAACTCAAAAAAACAACAACAAAATCACACACAGACACGATCGATCAATTTTTGTTTATAAGAAATGTATGCAGAAGAAGGAAAGGATTCGATGCAGAAAAGTGACATAAAGTCTCTTTATTTATAACTAACAAAGGGTAGTACGAAAATGTGTTAATTGTGCCTAATTAGTAAGGTCACAACTTTTTGAAAAGGAGACAACATTTCAAAAACGTCACAACCCTTTGAAAAAGGTTCAATCTTTCATGAAAGTGTCACAACCCTTCACTTCCTATTCATACCTTTAAAACTCAACATCATGTCCAAACGATACTGTAATTTTTGCTTACGATTATAGAATGGGGAAAATAAGCAAATACCCATAAAAGCAAAATAATTACAAACATATACTCATTTACATTCATACCCCACTAAATAATTACACTAAATACCCCGTTTACTAATTTCACCCTTAATGAATGGGGGTATGGACTGTAATTATTTATGAGAGAAAGGGTTTTTCAAGAATTACTTTGGATTTGGATATAAACTTGTAATTATTTTAGATTTATTTACTTATTACCATTATCCTCTATAAGTTTTATAAATTTCCAAAATCCCTCATTTTCGCGCATCAGATTAGTGTATCTCGCGCATCAGATTAATGTATCAGCGCTTATATTATTGTATCTCGCGCACTTATATTATTGTATCTCGCGCATCAAATTAGTGTATCATGTATAAAATGTACATTAGATTAGTGTATCGTGTATAAAATGTACATCAGATTAGTGTATCATGTATAAAATGTAATGTATCTTACTTAACAATTAATGTATCTCGCGCATCAAATTAATGTATCAGCGCTTATATTATTGTATCCGTTCTGAGGGATTTCTGTAATTATAAACTTTTAAGGGATAAATTGTAATTTTACCTTAAAAGTATGTGATTTCTGTATGGGCGAAGAGAGAAAAGAACAAACCCAACTCCTTACATGACAATGTCAATGAATACTATAACTTGCAGACTCAATGATTTGGGCCAGCCCATACAGATTTCACACCCGCTAATCAAATATTAGCAATAATTTTGAATGTTATTAATCCCTCCATCCTTGTCCGAACTTTGCGCGTCCCTTAGAAAATAATGATTAGAGTATCTTACCATAATATACGTAATGGATATTTAGATATTGGGGGGGGGGGATTTTCTCTCGATAAGCCAAAGTGAAAATATATTTTCAATATGGTGGGCCAAGTAAATGTGAACTAAGAGAGTAATTTATGTGAATGTGTTTGAATTTCGACAGTCAAACAAATTCTATTTCATTTCAACATATTATTTTGTTTTCAAAAAGCTTGGATGTTAGGTCTAAATGCACGAGAGAGTAACACTTAGCAACTTTCCTGATATAATTTTTTCCTTTTAAAGAAAATATCCCTATCTAAAAATTGGAAGAACTTCGGAAATGACTATCGAACTTCCATTTTTTACAAGTAAAATTTCAGTACATTATTTTAAAGTTCGAAAATTCAGTACAAATAAAAATTCAACACACATGTTGAGTTCAAAACACTTAAAGGTGGAATTTCAACAATATACACTTAAATTTTACAACTATGTTACGAAACATTTTATACCTACAAAATTGAACTTTTTAAGTCGGCAACAAGCTTATGTTGACAAACTCTAGTCAAAGAAAGAAAATTGCAATTACTACAACAAATTAGTCTCAATCCATATATGGATCGGAATATAATTTTGCATACTAAAGTTCTACAACTATGTTATGAAACGTTTCTACTTACATGTTTGAACTTTTCAAATCGACAATAAGTTCATGCCGACAAATTCCAAGTCAAAAAAAAACTCCAATTACTAGAACAAATTAGTCCCAATCCATAAATGGATCCGATTATAATTTTATATATATTGCCCAATTGGATAAATTTAGGGACCATATTTGAATTTATTCATGAGCAAGAAATAGGCTAGGCTTGTGAATTTCACCTGTTAACTGGTCCTGCCTTTACATTTGCAAAAAAGGTCCCCCACTCTATTCACTCAACTTATATTCACACCCTAAATTTCTTTCTTGTGATATGTGACAGTAAATTATTCACATGTATAATATCGAGTCAATGTTCACACATTGGATCTTTTTCAAAGTTAATATTACCATCCCTTTCAGAATTGATGATAAAATGGAGTTTAGACAATATAACACGTTTTAATATTACGAGCATAAATAACTATCTACTTCATTTTTCAGGTTAAAAACATAACATTCATAATGTAAAGATTGTTGATGCACAAAACTTAAACGAGTGAATAAGCTAGATATGAAGAACAATCTTAAATGGGCTTGGAAGGTATTTTTGGACGTTTTTTCCTACTATATGGGCTTGGGGTGTTAAATGTTAAAATGGGCTTCTTGAAAATTAATAGTCTTAGGAATCCAAACATATTAAAATGGGTTTGTGGATAAATTAGATTTCGGCCTATCGTAAAAAAATAATAACAGTCGCTAGCTAATATATATGATAATTATACAATATTTTTGTAACTTATATACAACAATATTGTATGACTATGAGATTATTGGTTGATGGATGAGGGATGAAAATGACACAAGTTTGTACAAAAAGCCAAAGTCAGTCAATTTTATTTCATTGCTTAATAAATCTAAATTGTTGAAGAAAATGAACAAAATTGACCTATCATGATCATCACATAAATATAAAATTATTACACTCGTGTGGAATCATACCGTGTTTTTTCTCTCTTAAATCTTCGAGATGGACCATTGCACATTGTAGATAGGGTGATTTGTACAAATAATTTTTCAGTATTACGATTTTAAGTTTAACCTTGTTAAAAATAATTATGTAAAAGTTTTTTTTTTCACAATTGGGAGTAAATTGTGGTGAGTCACTATGATTTCTTATTTGATATTAAGAAAGACGTACTTGTCTTAATGACAAGTTTATGGTGATCGTGAAAAAATCGATCATAAATTAATTATGATGAGATCCAAGAAAAAAAATTAGTTATAGAATTCTTCTATTCTTCTGTTTAATGTTTAATATATGTGCTTAATTATGAGTATGTGTGGTTGCTAAGTGCCAACTACTCCAAAAAATTGAATTATAAATTAATTAGTCACAGTAAAACATAATTAATATTACTAATTAGAATTATATTTATAAGCATCCTATTCGGTGCAACAGTCCAAACAACACTTTTTGGTCAAAATCAGGATGAACAAATTAATATAATAATCTTGTGATTAACAACTTAATTAACTATAGGAGGAGAATATAAGTAGATAATTGTACAAGTTCCCTATTATTCCATGATGATTGATTTCTTTTATATAAAAAAAATGATTTTTTTTTTGGAGAGGTTGGTCAAGACTCAAGACTCACTCAAGAGAACATGATTTACAAGTTTGAATAGAGTAGCAACTAGTTATGGATTAATTAATAATTATATGATTAATTCATATAAGATCATTATATCCTTCCTATAACATGTTACCTGGTTTATCAAAAACCATATTATTACTTTGACTAATTTCATGCAAATATTGGTCTTAGTGAAGTCTAAATATTCTCTGTTGTTTCTACAATTCATCTCCATGTGGTCTCATGTGATATTTTATATTTCTTTCTATTTTTATTAATTTATTAATTATTCTTTCTCAATGTAATCTTTGGTCATACACTTCTTCATGTTCCAAATGGTTTTTTTTTGTATTGATTATGTTAAAATAATAATTACATATTAAGATTTTCTTGTAATTTTAAGTTGAACTAACTATCTGAAAAATAAAGTACAATTAAATATTAATTACACTTAAAGTGCTTAGTATATTAATTATAGAGACAAAGTTAAAATTTTAATTACAATTCGTCAGAATTCATAGCCTTCCGCCAAAACCTTATATTTAATAACAAAGTAAAAAAGTAATAAAAAAACACAAATTTATTTTTTTAAAAATTGGGATTGCTAACTGATGAAAGTTTGACTGTTTTAACTACTTTGAATCCACTTATTGTGGAATAATGCATGAGGTATTTATATATATATATATTTATTTATTTTTATTGTGATTATGAGGTAGTTAGTATGTTATTATATAAATAAAAAAACTTGCTTCTTATCCTCTATAATGGATCAACCCAAAATTAAAAACTACTTCTTGGAATCTCATTGTTTTAAAAAAATTGGTCAAATCAAATAGAGATTTTGGAACCTAAGAAGATCTTTGTAGTCGGTTTAATTATCTAATTAGTTATCATATTTATGCTTAATTTATTGTTTCTCTTAAGTTTAGTACAAATTCCTAGAGAAGGGAACAAGTTTCCCCTTTAAGTAAGATCATGCAATTTAATTTAGATTTATAACTTTATAGTAACTGATAGTCAGTTTGGCACTTGTTCTTATATATGACTTGCTATTATTTTTTATTTTTTAAAATTTTACGAGATTTACATTCAAACACTTCAATTTAAGTAAGACATATATTTTGAATACCTCTAATGATTATTGATCGAGCTTATTGACATTTAGCTAAATATATGCATATGTTTGATTTACATGCATATTACGAAGTGGACATGGAGTATCAAGATTTTTAATTTTTAATTTGTTGTATAATAAACCCCTAATTTTTACTACGAATTTGACTTATTTACTTTGTGGATTGGACTATATCTACTATATTTCTTCTATTATATAGAAAGGTGAAGACAACCAGGACGACCAAGGATAGTTTGGTAATTTTACGCTGACATCCAATTTCTAGAATCATCCGCATTCTTCTCCAGCATTCCAAGCAAAAATAAAAAATAAAAATAAACGCAACATCTCCCAATTTCATACCATTGTTTCAATTCTCTTCATCTTCTTACACTTTTTTACCCAAATCTTCTCCAAGCTCAACCTAGATATCCATCTTCCTTATACCTTTTCGTCTCTTTTGTGCTCAAACTGGGTATCCGTATTTACTATCAATTTGTAATCTACTATATACTTATATATAAGTGTGAATAATCACATATGTGGCGGTCTGCCTGCTTGACATGTGTGGTTCCACACTTATATATATATATATATATATATATATTTTCTCCATTTAATTTATTTATCTTATTTTTTTATTTTTTATATATTTAAAAATTGCACAAGTCTACTACTTATATATAAGTGTGAATAACCGCACATGTGGCGGTCTGCCTGCTTGACATGTGTAGTTCCACACTTACATATATATTTATCTATTTTTTCTCCATTTAATTTATTTTTCTTATTTTTTAAATTTTTATATATTTAAAAATTGCATAAAAAATACTATAAATCATGATAATTGACAACTAAATTAATATATTCGTGACACATAAAGTGGGACAAGAGAAGTAACATGTATTATTTAATTTGAAAACTACGTAAAAAATATTGTAAATCTCAATAACTATAGATCATGATAATTGACAACTAAATTAATATATTCGTGTCACATAAAGTGGGACAAGAGAAGTAACATGTATTATTTAATTTGAAAACTACGTAAAAAAATATTGTAAATATCAATAATTAACAACATATTGACTCTTGAAATTCTATTTGTTCTACATATATTGGGAGAAGGAAAGTAATATATATTATTTAAAAATTAAGTAAAAATTACAATAATTAACAACTTAAAATATTTAAAAATCATATCAAAATTTAATTGACTCTTTAAATTTTTTCTATGTCACATAAAGTGAGACAAAAAAAATAACATATTGGGCCCGTGCTAACACGGGCACTTATATCTAGACGAGTTATAAGTTAGAATAATAGTATCAAATAAAAAAACTTATGGACGGTGAAAATATTAATTAATTACTTCCTAATCAAATAAAGAACATGAGTGATTGTTTTATAATTAAAAGTAATTAATTAATTATATGGGCAACGTAACGTTGGGACCGGCCACTGCATGCCATGTGGTTAGCAAGTAAACTGATTTGATATAAATTAAACACAATTAATTCTCCCTGTAAGAATTTATACTTGCTTGGTAAATCACTAGCATGAACCTAACATTTTGGGATTTTGTGTTTGTGCAATAAATAAATATTTTTAATTATTGTTTCTTGAGAATATATGAATTAATAAATATACATTTTTAACTAATATTATTAATTATTTTTTATATATATAATAATATTTTGATTTAATTAAATTTTTTTTATAAAAAAATACATTTTGTAAGAACATCATGGACTGAATATTTGACAAAAAATTAATAATTATAAAGATAAAATGCCATACACTATTTAAACAATTTAAAGAAAATATTTTATCAATTGTAAGTGAAAAATGAACAACATGCCATGTGAAATAACAAGTCAACAATACTAAAACATGTAAATTGAAATTGAAATATAACTAAATTAAAAATCATTTTTAAAGCATAATATACTTATATCAAATTTCAACATAATATAAAATAGTTTCAACATAAAAGTAAATATAATTCAAACGAAAGGAAAAACATAAGTCTATATTCCCATTCAATAATAAATTTTACTTTAATAACAATAATATCATTCACTATAGTAAACATCCACCAACTTATTGTGTATGAATCATATTTTCTAATTAGGAGATGGTTTCAAAATTAAAATTAACATAATTTATTATATGCTAAGTTTGTGAATGACTCATTTTTTTTCTAATTAGGAGATATTATTAATTTCAAAAACTATAACTAATAACACAGTTACGCTAAATGAAGAAAATAGAGAAAATAAATAAAAATAAAAAGACAAAAAATTACTTGAAATCAGAAGAAGTAATAAATGTTGAGAATTGAGAAGAAAATAAATAAAAGAAAATTAATACAAAAATTATTTATAAATTATATGTAAATACTCCCTCCGTTTTATTTATGTGTCTCCACTCACCATTTTAGATTTACGTACATTACAAAATTAAGTAAGTTTACTATTTTATCCTTATTTAATATTTATTTAAAGTTAAGTTTTCAATCAATGAAAATGAATTAATTTGTTTTGATTAATTAATTTAACCAATAGATATGAATTATTTAACATTAATTTTGTGAAAGGACCATATATTTTTAGTTAGGATAATATATAAATAGGAACAGATGAAGTAACACTCTGTGAATGTGTTTAATTCTTTCTATGGATGCAAATTGTTGTCTGTCTTCTTTACTCACAATTGATATACGTATGATTTTTTTGGTTCTTTCTACCAATGTCGACTAATTAAAGGAGTGGCACCTAGGTTAAAGAGAATGCCTAGTTAATTAGTTAATTAATGGGTTAGTTGGTTTTAACAATCACCTAATTATACATTAAATATACGTGCGTTGATTTACATTAGTGCTACATGTATGGCTAGGGTTCTGCCATGGTGCAATATTGCTTCGAAAAGTGGTACGTATTTAATTATATGACTAATCCACAATAATTATTTTTTACACTATTGGTAAAATATAAGTTAAAATCTTATTCCCTTCATTTCATATTAACTTAAGCTTTGAACTTTTTTTTATTTTTCAAATTAACTTAAGTTTTCAATCTTCAAGACTATTTTTAAAATATTCTTCCAATTTTATCCTTTAAGTTAGTATTGAAATTAGTTATTATAATTAATGTTTAGTTATTTTTTATAATAATTAATAAGGATAAAAATGGAAAATTATGTTCAATTTATGTCCTAATCTACTTTTCTTAAAAGGTGTGAAACACTTCAAAGCTTGAGTTAATATGAAATAGAGGGTGTAATATTCTATAGTAAACGAAGGAATGAAATTAAATGAAGCCTTCCCACATTCAACCTCTATGAATTAATGCTACTCCCCTCCATTAATTTTATTGTTGACCTACTTAATTTGTATAAATAGTACTGCCAATAATAAATTAATTTACCCACCTCTTATATTATAGTAATCATTAATTTATAAATTAATTCACGTTCTCTACATGTGATTCACCAAACAACTTCAAAAATGTCATCATTATCTTATCTCAGTACACAAAAATACATTCATATACACTAAAAACAAGAAATTAACTACTATAAAATTTATTGTTAAATAGTCCATAATTAGCGATGATTTTTTCCTTTTTAGAGGCAGAAGTAGTCCTCCATCGCTTATTCTATTTTATTTTTTTAGTGATATTAAATATAATAATATTTAATATCCACCAACTTATTTTTAACACGATAACTACAGAAATTATCTGAATTTATAGTTATTTTCTTGAGTAAACACTTTCCTCAAAAATAATTTACTATGATCTTTTTTAATATAAAAGCTGCCTAAATATTTTGATTAATAATTGATAATCTGCCTAAAAGATTCTGATTAATTGTTGTTGTTGAGATAAATGCTTATCGAATTCACAAGTCATATTCTCAAAAATCTAAACACATGCAAGCAAATATTCCATCATATAATATTAAAAAAATCATTGATTAAGGATTTAGTGAGTCACACTAGATCATGCCAAAATAAACGTTTCAATAAATGTGGATTCTCTAAATCTTTCAAACTTATAATGTGTCCATTTAGATTTTCTTCATATAAAAAAATTATTAAATTTTTTCATTTGATGTCCACTATTTACATTGAGCTCTGGTTAAATTTAAATTTACTCTGCAAAATTTTAAGGTTAAGACACCTTCTAATAAAAACATCTATATACTCAACTAAACTGAAATTGGAACCTTTAATTAAGGATGAGTAAATACTTATCACTTCCGCCACAACTTTCTTAATTTTAAAATGTTTATTATCAACTGGATTTTTATTTAATTTTCCATTATTCTTCAAAAGGTTCTCAATTATCATGGTGCCATGTGATGCATTTCCCTTAATGAAGTGAATCTTAATATTCCTTCATCAGTCTCTCTGCTGGCTATTCAATTTCCACCCCCAATTTTAATGACCACACTCGATATTTCTTTAATTTGAATCCTTCAATAAACATTATTTCATATTACATATATATACAAAAAAAATTAAAAAAAATTGGTATTAAATTGAGTTATTGCATATATATATACAACAAACTTAGGATTTTTTGTGGCAACTCATTCCGTCCCTCAAAATTGCTCCACCATCTAGGCAACCCCATTCAACCTGACTTTTAGAGAAGAAAATCAAGTGACTTGTGCTCTCACTCATGAAAAAATGACATTTATTTTTAGACGGAATTAAATAGAATGAGTCACATAATTTGAGGGAATTTTTTTTTAATTTTAAATGTAACTTGTAAATGAAATGCAACTTATAATGATTATTATCTATAACAAGAAATATGATTTTTTTTTAAAATGAAAATAAATTGCAACTCATTATTCGCCACATAATTAAGGGAAGGATTTTAGGGACTTTAGTCTCCACAGAGACTGATTACGTGGAGGTCTATTGCTTCACTTTATACACATAAAATAAAAGTAGCATTAATTTCTTTTTATTCCTCAAATGATTGAAATATATATATAATTATAATTATAATATTATATTAGTGCTCAGAGCTGATTGAAATACCTAATATAATTGACATTAGTAAATATAATGAGTTTTCGGCGCTGAATTATTCTGAAAATATTTTGTTTTTGCAATGATGAGACGTAGAATTTGCAAAATAATGAAATTATTTAGGGTAGATAAAGGAGAAAGAGATAGATTAATTAATAATATAATCATTCCTTATTAAGAAGGCCTTGATTTGTAGGATTACTTAAATAATGATGATGCCTTAATCAATATAATCATCGGGTTTAACTACTTCAATACATCATTGGTGTAAAAGATATTTAGATAATTATATTATTAATTTATGAAGTAATTACAAATAAATTTTTACGATATATAATTGACCATTTATAGTTGCTATCGCATATGAATTTTTATTTCTTTTTTGTACATATAGGTGTGTATAGGATCAAGATCAGTAGAAAAGATTTAGATAAAATTCGATGAATAGTGTTTTTCGCTTTCTTCTAAGAATGAGGGAGCAAAATAGTGTAATAACGATCTTTTTGAACATTTTGACCCTTTTAATTTTAATATTTTTTAATAAAAAAAAAAAAATCAATTTATTTTAAAATAAAAAGAATATTATAGACTTTTTAAATTTCTGACCAAGTTTTCTGGCCAATTTTTAGCATGACCCTTTTTATAAACTTCTCCTTGGAATGTATCAATTGTGACAACAAAATTACATTAGTTTTTAATTATATCTTTCTTGAAAGTATAATTATAAACACTAAGAATCCAGGTGTGTACAAATTAAAGTACTATTAATTAATTAATTAATCTAAATAAGTACTTTAGCTGCATTCTTATCTACGTACCGAGATGTAGCTTTTACGTGGAACCTTCAAATACAAGAAAATATTATATGATTAATGGGTTAATAACTTAGTTAATATATATAGTTAGGGAGGGTGCAAAATTCCAAATAACTGCCTTTTTATTTTAAATTATAAAAGTACAATACTTTAATCAAGTGGCATATTGCTAAGAAGAATAAATTAGTACTTAATTCTTTCAACTTTCTGCCGAAAATGACCCGTTTGGCAAAAAAATATTTTCTTATTTTCTGGAATAATTTTTTATTTTATTTGAATATCAGTATTACATCATGAAAAATTCAAATTCAGTTTGAAGTTATATTTTAAATTTGGAACACAACTTACACAATTGCTTTTTTCAATTCACTTCTCACTTTAGAGATTGTATTTAAGTAATGTTGCAACATAAGTATTATTCCAAATATTTTCCTCACAAAAAATATAATGAAACATAACTTCATCTTCAATTTTAACAATGTAAATTTCAAATAAAGTGAAAAAACTATATGGAATCTATGTCAAACACCTATATGAAAATACGAAAATCGTGACAACTAAACTTTCAGAACCAATAAAGATTGTGATAAAGTGGTAAATATTTTCATTCTTAATTAGAAATTTTGTGTTTGAGTCCAAGTCATCTTTATTTAAGACTTTCTGATATAAATTCAAATTTAGTTGAGCTTAATACAAATACTTGCTACCGAATAGGAAAACACACACTAAAGTTGCATGAAGTATACTCATGCATTACATCATGCCATATGGCTGCTAATCACGAGTTTTACTATCTTTCTCCAACTTTAAGCATGATTAAAAGTCACTAATTATAGATTTAATCAAAAGCAAACTTTTTCATTGTATAATATCTAGTCCTTTTTTCATTGTTAATTTTTTTTAATTAGATGTAGTTACCAAATACCACTAAAGATTTTCTTCACTATCTTCGTGGAGCTTGCTACGTAATGTCCCCACGCGGACAACTATCGAAAAGTTTTATAAAAGTTCGCAGTTGCATTTACTAGACTAAAATCATGTTTTAACACTTTTTATGTATACTCATGAACTTATTTTTTCATGAATCAAATATATGAAAATTATTTATTTATTTATAGTGATGGGTAATAATATTTAAAGTCAAGACCTTTATCTACTTTTCATACCAAATTGAGTTATGTGATATTTTCATTTAAAAGTTTAAATTATTTTTAAAAACAGATTTCAATACGGAAACAAATGAGAAACACGAAAAAAATAAAATAACCAAACGTTTTCTTATTTTTCATTTCGTAGCAATATAAAAAATAATATTCCAAAAAGTAGTAACCTGGCCTCCAGATCATCAGCTCACAAGCTTGCCAAAGCTGGTGGGGAAAATCTGAATATTATTAACATGTGTCCTATCTATATAATTTTATCTCTATATCTTCTTTTCAATCTTTTTATAATTCGTAAATAATAGGCCTTTGTTTTTTTATCACTTACTAACAACTACTATCATTTTGTTTTTTTTTTAAGATTTGGCCACTGGCCATAGCTGAGTTGGAATAATGATGCTACTGCTCATTCCAAAGTCATTTTATCTTTCCTTTCTGCAACATGGAATATTATAAACTACTTTGATTTGAAAATAAGTTACTCAAGATAAGTTATTATGTGACTTTATCCTAAATTAATATGAAATTAGCTTATTTTGAAATTAATTTCAAAATTAGTTATCCATTATCTGTCGTGTCAAATAATGAATCTTTGTCCTTGTGTAAAACAATGTAAAATTAGGACGTCAAATAAGCGAGTTAGATTGAATTTGTGTGTATCAAAATAACTGTTTTATGGTTGATAGGAGATTGGTAGCAATCCTAGCTTCATGCATACAAGCAAGTTGCGGCCTACAATTTGAAATAGAATGAGTTAGTAAATGAATAAGTTAGTTATAACTAGTTCAAACTTGAGCAGATTAAACAGATTATATTTTATGTGCTAATTTTACTATTCTTATCCAAAACTATTAAGTAACCAACAAATTAAAAGCATGCAAGCAGGAGCCTCAACGTACGTATGGTTTAATAAACTTCCATTAAATAGTTAGCTGGGTACTAGTTCTAATTAATATCAGTAATCATGATTCTGAGCTAAGAGCATTATTTGTAGGGTTTTGACAGTAATTATTTCATTTAAATACATTGCATATGCTGAACATGATTGATAATAAAGCAAATTTCCCGAGATAAACCAAATAAAAAAAAAGTTTGTTGAGTGTGATTTCTTTGATTAAACAAAATCTGGAATATTGAGCCATATAATTCTGATTCTCTCTAGACTAATTCTTGGGATAAACTAAATTAATTACAAAGAATGGGCAACGTCTTTTCATGTTTGGTCTTTGGTCTAGATCTAGGGTGACGAAGTAGATTTTGGTTTTCTATTCATATATAATATTCAACATATTTTATTTTTTGGGGGGGGTGGGGGAGTTTGCTCCCAATAAGTTTTTTTTTATAATTATTTTTGCAAGTTCAAAACATATCTAAAACTTCAAATTAAGAATAAATCAATCTCAATCATGTCACCGTAAGTCACGTCGATGATATATTATATTTGATGATAATACCTACTACATCACTACTTGTTTGATATTTTTGGGAATCAAAAATCTTTTATCATGATTCTTAAATACTCCCTCTGTCCCATTTTATAAGTCATATTTTTACTTTGCACTTGCATTAAGAAAGTGATGCAACTTTACCCTTCTACTCTTATTTAATGTTTTCTTAAGTCAACTTTATTAATAAATGACAAAATTAATTAACTATTCTATCAAGGGTATAATAGGCAAAATATGACAATTTATGCATAAATTTTATAAAATGACAAGTATTGTGGTCCACTATTTATAGAAAGGGATGACATATAAAATGGGACGGAGGGAGTAGTATTTTAATACTCTTGTAATTAATTGCATTTCAAAAAGGGCAGTAATTAATAAAGTTGATGTTAAGTTGATCTCGTAGTTACAATTATTATTAATATACATAGTGCTCTTTACGAGACGAAGAGAGCTAGGGATGATTTGGCTATCGGGATTAATAAAGAAAATACGCTATTATGCATAAAATCCGATTAATTTCATAAAATTTGTATTATTTTATCATCATTTTTTCCTTCAGTTATAGTATTATTGGTTGTTTCTATTATTTATATTTTGTATTATTTTTTTTGTATGACTTCTTCAAAAATGTATATTGTTTATATTCGATTTTGATATGCTTTACTTAAGTCGAAGGTCTATCAAAAACAACATCTTTACTTGCACAAGCTAGGGTATGGATACAACTGCGTACACAACACCATCTTTAGATCTCACGTATTGAATTATACTGAATGTTATTGTTGTTGTGTTTAGTTGGCATTTTGCTACTCGTAAAAAATATTTATTCAATTTACACCATAATATTGATATTATTTTATATCGACTCCAATAATACAATATACGTTATATACTATATAATTTATATGGACATTTACAGAAATAAGACCGTTGACTAACATTCATTTTACAGAAAATCTTAGTAATTGAGTTGGTTGGTTGACTATATGAATTTCCACCTTATTAGTGAAAGTTCAGTTCTTCACCTTGAATCCAATATTAAAGTTATAATTTTATCAACTTTTATAATATACCTCGTATATCTTATTATTATTTTTAACACAAATTATATATACTTCGCAATAGAGTTATATCAGTAATTATTAAAACCACATACAAATTTCAACATTATAATCTATTTGTGAATTATTCATGGACTGAGCTATAATATTAAGTACAATTTGAACGAATCTAGATTTTTATTTTAGATCATATATTTGTATAAAAACATTAAACCAATTAAATATACATAAACAAGTTGATTGTGAACATAATAACAATTCAATGAAGAATTTCCACGAATGCATCTCATTAAAAATTGACCCGTCCTTGGCCAATTAGAAACAGATTCATGAACTTCATATTCTGACTCTGTCTCTAAAAGTTACGGCGATTCCGACATAAAAGAGAGGGAGTCAATATATGGCACCAGCGTGGCATGGAACTACCAAGTGTTTTTCAGCTGGCAAGGTATGGGCTTTTTTTTTTCCGGGTCCAAATAGTTACAATCTCAGATGGGCCTATGGAGTCTACTTCTGTTGGGACCAGAGGGTCCATTAGAGATAGAGATTGGGTTAAGATAAAATCTCAACAGTTCAACAACCTATCCACGTGGGCCTGTTGGTTTATCCTAGTCAGCATTATAATTGCCACGTAAGCATTTATAGATTTTTATGTGATCTTTAGTAGGGTCAGTTTAATCATTTATTATTCTCTTTAAATTTGTAAGTGGAAGAAGCATGTTTAGTTATTTTCAGTACGACAAAAATAATGCAATTCTCCTTAATATGAAGCAAGAAAGCTAGCTGTTTAAATTTGTACTATACACTAACCATCATTAAAATTTGTACACTTACATAATTAATTACTACTATCATTAACTTTTTGTCACCTAATTACCATCATATGAAACAATATACTTTGTTTTTTGGTTTCACATTACTTGACCTATAATTACATGACACACATTTCTTGAGAAAGTTTTAATTAAAAGTATACTTTACTAAACGCGCTAGGTTTTTTTGTTTTGTTTTTGGAACAAATGATAATATTTTATTAACACCTCGAATCAAGTTTTTACCGCGACATATTGTATCTAACTTTATTAATGATGCGTGAAACTTTAAATTTGACTATTATTACTTCATGTAGTTATTTAATATAGAATGAGAAAAAAGTTTGAAACTTTTTTAATTTGTTAGAATAGAAAAATAAAATGAAATATTTATTTTTGATATTAGAATCAAGTAAAATGAAAGAAAATAACTAATAATAGTATATGTAATTAAAAAGAATGTGGAGAAAATTAAGCTCACCTATATGAATATTTTGCATGCATTCTATTTTATTTAGATGGTTGTCGCCAATAACAGATTTAAAATTTTATTAAGAAAATTCAATATTTACTATCCATAATAAAAAAAAAATTGATTTTATATATTTAGTGTAATTTTTAGTGGGACAAAAGTTATGCATTTCCCCTTGATAGGAAGCAAGGGACCTGCTTCTTACTGTCTGTACTACACTAACCATCATTAGTTTTGTAGACTCACTTAATTACTATTTCTGTCATTAACTTTCTGTCACCTAATTACCATCATGTGAAACATTAATGTAACTAATTACAAGGTGTAATTAAATTAGGAATGTGAAAAAAAATTAAAATCACCTACTTGAATATTTTGAATGCATTCTATTCTATTCTGTTACATGATTGATGTCACTAACGTCGAAGTCAAATTTTTCAGAACTCAACTACTATACAAACATAAAAATAACTTTTATCTTAAATATTTAATGCATTTTTTTTGGGTGAAACCACACTAACTCTCAAAGCCATACAAGTTGCAACATAAAAAAGAAGAAGAAAAAGGTCTTAAACAAAAGGAATAATAACCAGAAGCTAAACCCCAGTACAAAAAATGGAATTAATATTTTAGTAACATTAATTAAGTAATATGAAATAAAATAATTAGTATGATAGCTTATGATTTGAGAATGACCCGTCAAAATGCATTAACTGTCACATACCTCTTCCATATGCCACATAACAAAATATAATATTTAAAATCTTCTATATAAATGCCCTTTACACCCCATCTCTCTTCAACAAACAAATTCCATCAAGTCTTCTATTCTCTCTATACAACAAAGTTTTCTGTTTCAGCCTTCTGTTGCTTCGATTCGTTTTAAACAAACAAAAACGCTCACCATTTTCACTAGAAAATACGAAAAATGTTTACCTTCTCATCAGAACAAGATTCCGTTTCTCGTAGATGTGTTTGGGTAAACGGCCCTGTAATTGTTGGTGCAGGTCCATCAGGACTAGCTGTAGGAGCTTGCTTGAGAGAACAAGGAGTTCCATTTGTCGTTATAGAAAGATCTGACTGTATCGCATCTCTATGGCAAAAACGAACGTACGATCGTTTAAAGCTCCACCTCCCCAAGAAATTCTGCCAATTACCAAAATTCCCATTCCCAAATCACTTCCCTGAGTATCCAACTAAGAGACAATTCATCGAATACCTTGAACTATATGCTAAACACTTTGACATTAACCCTCAATTCAACGAGTGTGTTCAATCAGCTAAGTACGACGAAACTTGTAGAGTGTGGAGGGTGAAAACTAGTTCACCCAACGGCTTTGAAGTTGAGTACATTTCCCAGTGGCTTGTTGTAGCCACGGGCGAAAATGCTGAGAGAGTTGTGCCTGATATTGAAGGATTGAAAGAATTTGGAGGTGAAGTGATTCATGCTTGTGATTATAAATCAGGAGAAAAATATCAGGGAAAAAAAGTTGTTGTTGTTGGATGTGGTAATTCTGGAATGGAAGTCTCTCTTGATCTTTCAAATCATGGTGCTCAACCATCAATTGTCTGTCGTAGCTCGGTAAGCCGTAGACAAATTCAGAATTTAAATTTGATGATTACGGATCCTTTTGAAATTCTAATGATTTTTCAATGTTCCCAGTGATTTTAGTTAAGACGCAGTGAGGTCCACCACGACTTACTGCGTCTAGCTTAAAAAGATTAAACATTTTAAAAAACAGAACGCACTAACTCTAAATCTTGAATATACTCTGTTTACTAATGAATTTTTGCTCTGTTTTTTTTTTCTTCAGGTTCATATTTTGCCAAGAGAAATTTTTGGAAAATCAACATTTGAGCTAGCTATGTTTATGATGAAATGGGTGCCTCTTTGGCTAGTTGACAAAATTCTACTTATTCTTGCATGGTTTATTTTGGGAAATATTGAGAATTATGGACTAAAAAGGCCATCAATTGGACCATTGGAACTCAAGAACAAACATGGGAAAACACCAGTTTTAGATATTGGTGCCTTGGAAAAAATTAGATCTGGAAAAGTTAAAGTTGTCCCAGGAATCAAAAAGTTTTCATGTGGCACCGTTGAACTTGTCAGTGGCGAAAAACTAGAAATTGACTCTGTTGTTCTTGCTACTGGTTACTGCAGCAATGTTCCTTACTGGCTACAGGTGAGACAATGTCACAATCCTTCTGGAACTTTTTTAATAACATTGACAGTTTTGGAGGTTTCTAATGATTTTTAAACGAGTTTAAGTTATATACACCAACAAAATATAAGAAGTTTTACTTTGTCACTTGCTTCAACTATCCAAAAATGTGGTTGCACGCATGTGATTGACATTTTTGAAAAATTCAAGCTATCAACATTTTTTAAGAGTCTGACTAACATAGCTCGGACTATTTAAATGTTCTAGAATGTTCTTGAAAAGTGTGCTAATGTTATTTTTTGTTATGTGATACAGGAAAGTGAATTTTTCTCCAATAATGGATTTCCAAAAGCACAATTCCCAAATAATTGGAAAGGAAACTCTGGGCTATATGCAATTGGATTTACAAGGAAAGGGCTAGCTGGTGCTTCTGCTGATGCTATAAATATTGCACAAGATATTGGCAAAGTTTACAAAGAAGATCTCAAACAAAAAAAGCAAAAAGTTCCTACACATAGAAGATGCATCTCAACTTTTTAATCAAACTGAAAAATATAAAAAATGAAAAAAAAAAAATTAACAAAAAATTCCCTTCATTTTTTATAACAGGGGATTAAAGAAAAGAGATGTATAAAATACTTGTGTAAAAAAAATATATACAAAAGGAAAACAGCAGAATATAGTATATACAGAGAGATCAGCCCTCTCCAAAAAATATAAAAAATAAAAAAAGCTCAAGTTTTGCTATAGTTTGGGCATTTTACTGGAGGATGAAGAGGCGTTTCTCTTTTCTCTTCCACAAATTTGTTTTTGTTTGTATTGACTTTTCCATTATACAAAATTGTACAATTATTATTGATTATATTTATTACAATGACAAAGATTGTTCCTTTAAAGTTATTAGTACTCTTTCATAATATTGTTCTAGGTTTCCTGTTGATCTTTCATGACAAATTAAGTACTGATGTTGACCACAAAAAAAGATGGAAAATAGAAGAGCCGTTTGGATCCGAATTTAAGTAGCTTTTAAGCAAAATAGTTGTTAAGTTATAATGTGTCGGCTTACCAACCAGTGTTGTAGTGGAGTTGATAAGTACTCTTTTATTTTTAATTAGAGTAGTTCTCAAGTTTGAGTCTCCTAAGCTACGGAGTCGCTTTTGTTATGGAGCGTTTTATCCTCAATGGGACTTTCCGTCGCAAAGCCAAATTTAATCGGACTCCAATATAGATACCAGACATCGAGTAAAAAATCAAAAAAAGAAAAAAATGAATTTAAAATCACTTAATTTGGAAATTACTCTGAATTATGTCAAACACTCCAAAAAAAAAAAAAGAAGCAATTTTTAAGTCCATCCAAACAGCTCTTAGTTGATACTACAAACATTAGCATAGCCGGAAATTCTAACAAGATTTTTTTTTAAAAAAATGCATAAAACATCATTATATTTTTTAATTTTTTTTACTCGAGCTCCACTTTTTTACTCCTTTAATTGATTTGAACTAACAATCTTAAGAACAAAGTTGGACGTGAGGGTGCTATGCGGCCTCTCTTGTCTACTCTGACATTTGCACATTATAATTTTCCGAGGAAAAAACTCCTTTTGAAGAAAATCCTGGTTTCCTTAGTTGAAGAAAATGAAAATTTAGAGTGAGAAAATGACACTTGAATTTCCATTATTTGTGTACGTTAAAAAAGACACTGATAGAACACGTACAGCTGCACAAAGAATATTGTAGTATTTCTCTAAGTTCTTTTCAAGTCATATTCAATACAGTCATATGAGAGTTCTGATAGCAATCACTCATCATTTCAACACCCTAGCATACACATTATTGGTTAAAAAAGGAAAAAAGAAGAAGAAGAAGTTTTTGACACGTGATCTGATCATGAATTCAAAATAATTGTGTAAATGGGTCCCTACAATAATTGTTATTTTCAACTTAATAACGTGTGTATTAAAAACACTAAGATACACTATGATAATGGTTAAAATCACTTACTAGACTCCGGTTCAAGACTTAAAAATTACGAATCTCTGAATATAGAGCATTTTACTCACCCTGTGGGGTGGGTCTACATGATCTGGTGTTAATTGGAATTAGATATGCCGCTGCCAGTGACCTTCATTTGCCAGAAAATCTACATATGTATGTTTCTGTCATATATGTTTAATGTTTAATAGTGGTTTTGCAGACTTTCAATAAATATTTACTATCTTCAATAATAGTTGTATGTATGATAGGTAAGGATTTTTCATATTACCTCACTCATTATTGTTATTCCTCTCCATTTGATTCTGGAATAGAAAGATCATACAAATTGCTTTATTTCTCATGATTATGATCTGATTATATTAGAGTTAGACCCCAGCTCTAATCATAATATGCATAAAAAATGACATCAATTAATTGTTGTCTAGCTAGCACATGGACCCTAATTACGAAAATTCTTACAATTGAATATTTTTTGTAAAATCACAGGTGTTATAGTTTTGTAGAATTATATTATAGAAACACTGCTTACTTGAATGGAGGATTTATTGAAACAACTACTTACACCCGAGCACTTGAATGGAGGATTTATCGAAACCCACTTGTGAGGAGAAAAACAGATTAAAAGAAAACTAAATTGGCGTCGCCCGGACTCGAACCGGAGACCTTCAGTGTGTTAGACTGACGTGATAACCAACTACACCACGACACCAAGTTGTTAGAAATTCTATGTTTAAACATTATAAACACTGCTAAAGGAAAAAACTTGCTTAAACTAGGTATTTTTTACTGAGTCAATGAATGCAAAATATGTATTTGACACATAAATTTTTATCAACTAACCAAGGTTAAATAATATTATTTCTTTAATATGTAATTATATTGGTTTACTTATTTTAGAATAAAATTATCGAGTGTGAAGATATTTTTGTCTTTTCGGTGTTGATTCAACTTTTCTTGTTTTTTGTCAACAAGGCTTATACATTACTGTTTCACTAGCTGATAAGATCATATCTAGTATTCAAATGGGACTAGAGATGGATGATCACTTTTGTTTTTTTTCTATTCTTTGATCGATCACTTTAGCTTGTCCTTTCAAAAGATTGATCTCTGGAAGGACCCTTTGAAAATGTACGTTTCTCATCCACAGAAACTAGCATATGTAAGAATGTCAACAACTAAACAACACCAGAAATGTTGTTATCATTTATCCATAAATTTAAGTGTGGTTAGATTCCCTTCTCAATGGTCCATTTTTTTACACCTAGACTAGAGCAAGAAGTTTCTACAATATTTTAGTACTTTTAGTTAAAAATTCATATGTAATATATGTCTGAAATTAAGTCATTTTTTGTTCAAACTTGAACTATTTATGATTGAAGTTCAGTCATTTTTGTTCAAAGTTCAAGTATATATGACTGAGGTTTAAGCAAAAAGTAATGAACTTGAATCTATGGCTGACGTTTAGGCAATAACAACTGAAGTCCAACTATTTTGCTTTAACTTATGATATAAATGCATGAACTTCACTCATAGGTAACTTTAGACGCCGTACAAATTAAATGGCTATGTCTGAAAAGGCAGTCCCATAAAATTTTGACAATCTTGGAATACTCTCTTATTATATAATTTTAGAGAAATCTTATTCAACTTGACGCCTATATACTTGTGGCCACTAAGTTCATCTGTCACTGCAGCCCACTGACTTCTCATTTTTGGGCCTTAAAGGTAACAGAGGTCGAAGTGTACAAGAGAAAATATGGCAGAAGTTATTTCCTTTTTTTTTTTTTTTTTTAACTTCACAGACATATATATAATTAAAGTTCAGTCATTTTATTTGGAATCTGAATATATATGTTTAAACTTTAGTTATATGTAACTACAAACATATTCATTTGAAATTATGCTTGACAACTCCTATCGATCCTTACCAGAATACAAGATAAAAAAATTTTATTAGATATTTTTAAATTAAAATTTAAAATTTATTTTGCATGTGTTTTTAAATCACCAAATGGAGATAAGATAATTATTTAAAATATGTCAATTTTTAACCATATGAGTTAAACATAATAATTGTAAAACCTTAGGTCTGTCCCAATTAGGAACGATGTATATAATTAAACAAGATCTACATATTTTTTGTAGTTATCTTATTTATAAAACATATACTTGAGGAATGAGCCAGGGTTGTACTGGAAGAGTAAATATTCCTTTTTTCTTAATCAAGATGTCTCGAATTTGCGTCTCTTTGGGTATGAAGTTGCTTTTGTTAGGAAACATTTACCCTCAATATAAAACTTTTCGATGCGAATTCGAATTTAGTCGGCTCTAATGTGGGTATGACACCAAAAAGGGAAAAAAAGAACTAGAGAACAACATTTTTCTCTCCAAATTTTGAATAAAAAATGTCCAATTTACTATCAAATTTCCATTATTTACAGAGATTTTTTTTTAATTACGTATTATCTTTTGGCTGAATTTAGCCGTGATTAAAAACCAAATCACGTGAATTTTCCAACACCACAAAGAAGAAGAAAATCTCAACAACTGAACTGAACTGAACAAAGTTTCTCCAAAAAAAAAAAATGGCTGCCACTTCGAGTTTGACTAAAAACTTCAGTACTTTTGCTATTCCTCAATCCTTTCACCATCAAAATGGAACTCAAAGTGTCCGGCACTTACATCGCATTCCCAATTCCAATTGCAGTGTTCCAAGTGTCAGATTACACAGATTTGGGTCCAAAATCGAAAACAATGGTCCCCGGAAAATCGGTCGGGTGCAGATTCGAGCGATGTCGGGTTCATTCGGGTCCCGATTGGAGGAGAGCGTGAAAAAGACTATTACGGAAAACCCAGTAGTTGTCTACTCCAAGAGTTGGTGTTCGTAAGTTGAAAAATTAATATCTCGTATGAAATTGGAATTCTATGACTAATTGTCTAATTTCTGAGTGAATTTTGAAGTGTTTTTTTAATTTGTTACAAAAGGTACTCAACTGAGGTGAAAGTTTTGTTCAAGAGACTTGGCGTAGATCCTCTTGTTATTGAATTGGACGAAATGGGTAAGTTTCTCCAAAGTCAAGTACTTTTACTTTACTTAAGTACATCTTCTGTTCGAGCCTTATGTTTTCATGATTTGGGGAAAAAATGTTTACTTTGTGTTGGAATCATATTTTTTGCTTAATGTGAATTGAGAATGTGATATTTATAATGTTTTATGTAGAATTTTTTTAGGATGATTGCTGTGAATCTGAAGTTAAGGCTTATATGCAGATATGAATTTGAAGCTAAGATAATTAATGAGTTGAATACTCACAGATGGAAATCCCTATAGATAGTCTACTAGCATTGTTTATTTTGGTTACATCAAAAACAGTTGAGTACTTGACTTCAAGTTCCTGATGAATAAGAAAGTCAATTGATATTAGGTAGGCAGATTGCTATCCTTCTGCAAAACCAATGTTGTTAAAAATGCGGAATGTTTGTGATGCAAAATTATTAGTTCTGGTTGTTTCCACCTAATTCCTCAAATGTAAGACAAGAATTTCCATTACGCATGGCCAAAATGCTTGTTGCTATTGCTTTTTACCTTTCAGAAACAACCTCTCTACCTTCTCAAAGGTATGGGTAAGGTTTGGGTACACTCTACCCTCTCCGGACCCCATCTGTGGGGTTACACTGGGTCTGTTGTTGTTGAACAAGAAATGTTGGTGGATAATGGTCTTTAAGTAGATGGGTGAGCTTGCATTTGCATTGTCTAGACTATATTTTCTGTTTAACTAGGCCTGAACCTTAGGATATCTGCCAAGACTGGTGCCTACTGTGGAGAGAGAAGTAAAAGGGACTTTTTTGATGAAGTAAGTAGGATATCATAAAGGTAACATTACCAGTTAAAAAAAAAGAAGAAGACGAGTACGATATCATAAAAATATCAAGCAGTAGCAATGAAATTACAAACGGAAGAGTTTATCAGCTCATTTATAGTTGAAGTCTAACAAACTAGAGAGCTGATCTAGTCCAAAAACAAGCCAGAGTTATTAACAGGCGAAAATTTAGCCCAACCAAAAAGATTAACCAAACATCTAGACTTCAGGGAGCAGCTTGAAGTTGATAACCCATCAAAACATATGTGGATTCTTTCAGTTCAAAATTCCAAATGCACCAGAAAATGCTTGCAGGTACCACTTTCCAGATTTTCCTGATGGTTTTGTCAACTTTCTTTGAGTTTCAGCTCACATAGGCGTCTCTGACAGTGAAAGGCATAGTTCACTTCAAACCAAAAACACTGGGGAACATGTTCCAGAAATCTGTAGCCTTTGGAAAGTGAAAGATTAGGTTGTTGATGGATTTTGAATCAGCTTGGCACATGTAACACCTGTTTACTAGCTAGCTTCTAAGGCCATAGGTCAATCATCATATTGTTGGAGCACATAGCTCCATAACCTTCCTTGACTGTGTATGTTCTATCCATAGAGCTGCCCCATTTTAATTTCTCTCTCAACTGAGTGTTGATGGTGTATTTTCTCCGGCACTTCCAGCATGTGTGTGAGTTCATCAACTTATAAGTCCTGCAGATTCCTCCTAAGATTCAGGTTCCATTA
>JAJOOS010000951.1:0-33623 GCA_029582725.1 Solanum chiquidenum | reverse complement strand
AAGAAAAGATTTGTGAAAAGACCAAAATGCCCTTAAATTTTCGGACGGACTCCTTGCTAACTGCCCAACTTTCAAAGGGCATAACTCGCTCATACGAACTCGGAATCGAGCAAACTCGGTGGCGTTGGAAAGATCGTTCCAAGGGCTTTCCAAACATAACTGGAACTACTCCTGGATCATCCTGAGCTAGGAGTTATGACTGCTCAAAGTTGGCCAAAAACTCACTGATTTCCCACACTTAACCAAATTTCCAGGTTCTGAACTTTTCCAAAAGTGACTACTTCCAATTTCAAGCTTCTTCATATTCATTTTAAATTGTCGGATGTAACACAATTAAAATGAAATTACATAAAAACCCCTCATAGAACCTCATTATAAAGTCAACACAAAGTCATAGGCTCTTGCTTAACCTATCATTTTTCCGAGTCGTTACAATTGCCGTACAATATTCTTCCTCAACTAAATCGGACACACCCGTCACATATCTACTCATCTCATCCCTCGGATTCGACACCAAATATGGAGCATACTTAGACAATAGGGTAAATTTTAAAGAATACTCTTGAACATTCATGCTACCTTGCCTAAGATTAATAAATTCCTCCACCTTAGCTTCCCTCTTCTATCGGGGAATGTCACGACCCGAGGGTACACTCCGGATGCAACACGGCGTACTCGACCCTGAAGGGATCTGATGCAAGCCTCATAGCATTTTTGAACATAGAAAAATAGAGAAGAATTAAAAACTTTCATTTACAATCAAATACATTTTCATTAAAAAGAAAGCATAATACTTTCTAGACTTTGTCTCAAACCATCTAATACTTTGAATACAACATTGGGACTTAGCCCATACAAAAGCTTTAACATAAACTAAAAGACATAAAATGAACATAATGGGTTTTGTCCTCGAAACTATGAGGACTCACCAAGTCTTCATCTTCAAGCACCTTAGAAACCTATTCTTCAAGCATAGTACACCAATATCTACAAACCCTACACTTTGGTAAAAATGGAGAAGAATGGGGTTAGCACAATTAAGTACTAAGTATGGAAGCCATGCAAAAACATGCTTAAAACGGACATTTATTTGAAAGTCATGCTTTTATGCCATTTGGTAAAGTCTCATGAACACAAGTATAAGAGGCATAATATTTAACATAACCAACATGCAAGTCATTTATCAACATTAGAGACATAGTCAACATATAAACCATTACCTTCACTTTAAGTCTCCACCTCAAGTAACCTTTTTGCTATACCTGTGCATTGTATGAATAGCGTCCCATACAACCATCCACACTAAGGTACCACATTAAGGTCACAAAAAGTGAACTTACCATCCAACATTTCCATCTTCAACAATACTCACACCAAGAGATAAACATTACAATAGTCATATCATCACATAAGGACCATCAACTAAGACAACTCTAAGTCATACTCGTGCTATGTGCAAGTAGCATCCCATACTACTACTCACACTAAGTACTCCTTTGAAGTCACCATAAGCAAGGAACATTCAAATACAACAAGTCATGACAAAGAAGTAACTCATAATACAATCCAAGTATAGCATGCATCATTTGCATTAAGCATATAAGAGTCAGCATTCTTCATTAACTTTGATTAGAGGACTTTCACACATTAGAGGACTTTCATACAATAGGCATTAAGACTTAGAGAACTCACTATGATCCTCTCAAAGCCTACTTGTGCAACGCATGGATGGCATCCCATACTACCAACCACACTTCATAGAACTCATCAAGAAACCACAATGCACATCTCACATGATTTGAATAAGCATTTAACTGACATAGACCACGTTATCTTGACATGGAATCCTGTGTCATGAAACCCCACACCGTAAGAGGTAATCTACTTGAATAAGGAAGGCCGGTTCATATAGCTTATGGGATATGAAAGATGTTCGTTGAAATCTAGCCTAACATTGGGAGAACCTCCATATTACCATATCCTCTCGGTGCTTAGCCTACATCCCCATAGAGTAGTTTCATTAACATTACATTATCGTACTTGAGAAGGCCACCAACATTAGGCCTACCGACCCAAAGTACATTACACATGAAAGGGCCACAACCGTTAGGTCTACCGCTTCAAGGTACATTTAGGGATAGATCATTGACTTCCCTAGAAAGAGACACCACCATTAGGTCTACCGTTTCTAGGTCCACCATTTCACACAAGAAAGGGCCACCACCATTAGGTCTACCGTTTCAAGGTTTAACATTCACACAAGGAAGAGCCACCAACATTAGGTCTACCTATCCAAGGTTTAACATCATATTACTTCCTAGACTCCTCATGAAAGGCCACCAACATTAGGTCTACCAATTCAAGGTTTAGCCTAGAATACTTTATCATTCATTCATTCATTTATGAAAGGCTACCAACATTAGGACTACTAATTCAAGACATTAATACATTAAGTCAAGATGCATTCATTATACAAGAGGAGGATGCCTAAGCCTACCAATTCAAGAGATCAAAATTACCTTTACATTCATTTATACAAGAATATGATCCACAAGCCTACCAATTCAATATATACAACATTACATTATAGAACCCTTCTTATTCCATCATCAACAATCATGAGTGCTAACAGAGAATATGCCTTCAATCACAACACATTTACATTCTATCATTGAAATCACATGCATATCCTTTACATTATACATAGTAAGTAAACACCTCCACCTTTCAAGTGGATCAATACAATTCGGCAAGAGTAATAGCATAATTACAACATTCTATATCCATATAAACATAAACAATTCATATTCCATCATAATCAACCAATTCCCAATCTCAAATCACAACATAGGAATTTGGGGGAAAATATGGGTTCTAGGAAGAATTCACCTTAAATCATATTTAAATCCACATTACATTCACATTTGAACGCAATAATTCCTTTAGAAATCGTTTTGAATCGAGCCCATGCATAGATTGAAAGTTAGGGTTTTGGGGTAAACTTTGAAGATTTGAAATCACTTTGAAGTTGGATTCTTGAAAGATAATAAGTCAAGGATGAAGACCACCATACCTTTTAGAGAATTAATCCACGAAATCCCCTTGAAAAACTTGAAGTCTTGACCTTGGAAGCTTGTAATCTTCACCTCCAACGGAGGTTTCTAGAGAGAGAACTTTTGGGAGAGGTGGGTTTTTAATTTGAGTGATTTGGAAGAATGACTTTCAAAAGGTGTTTTAATACTTTTAAAAATCATAACATATCTTAATTAACCAATAAAAACCGTCCAAACACTTAACTAAACAAAGGGGGAATTTACTAACCTACCCTTACCTTGACTGAGAATTAAAGATTGCAGGTCCAAACGATGCCCCCTTCACCTATGGACCATAGGTTGGGCTACGCCCCGTCCTACTGCGCCGTGGTTTGGGGCTGTAGCTTGGAAAAGTGGACCTTGACCTACGGAGGCCATCCACGAGGCATGGATAGACCTACGGGGCGTGGTCCCCTTCCGTAGGTCACAAAACTTTTGGTAACATTTTTATTTCAAGGGGTCTTGGGGGTTAGGCTTAGGGTCCTCCTCAAGGACCCCTACGGTGGTCCATGGGGAGTCTTACCTTGATGTTTAACCCCTAAACCGCTCAACCATAGCTCGGGACAACATTATACCACCTCAAACCTCACAACAAACTCCAAGACACACTAGTTATGCTTTAGTTTCACTTATTCGTTTTACGGGTCGTTATATTATCGCCCACTTAGAAACATTCGTCCTCGAATGACACTTTAAACACATTAAGGGGTTAACGACTCAAGACTAGTATCCCATTAAGCACGCAACATCATGATCAAATGCACACAACTATGAGGAAACATCAACTCCACATCAAAAAGCTCAATGCAATGCAAGAAAGTAGAAACTACTTCTACATACTCATTATGCATCAAAACTTCACATTTCTCATTACATTAGAGGTATTGCCTTCTCCAACTAACATCATGTTCATCACAACATCATTAAGCACATTATGCTAGTGCACTCTGAAGAGTCCACAAATTGGACTCATTTATGGTTATATTTTAATAGAAATTGTGTCCTTAAATGCTTATTTTATCTCAATATCTGATGAAAATCGTTAAGTTTCAGGTATTTGAAGCTTGAAGGAAAGCATGGACACTACTTTGCAAAAAGGAATGAAAAGGCTGAATAGAACAAAAAAATGAAGTCTTGAGGATCGCCGAGTCTATTTGGAGAGTCACCGAAGGGTCTCACTTCGCCTTTTGTTCCAGTGTGCTGAGCCCTGAAGAAAAGGATCAAGTCGTCGGAAAAAGGGAGTAGTTGGTGCATCACCGAAGAGTACCGTGAAGCAGTACTATGTCGCCCAATGACCCAGAGCATGATGATGCCGAAGGATGGTGCAAGACGGCGATGTACTACACCCAAAGGGTGAATCACCGAGTTGATCGGTGATTCCGACTAATGTCGCTGAATGATCCACTACAACACAGATTTTTTAAAACTATAAGTACTCGTTGAGAGTTATAACTTAAGTGATGAGATTTTTAGTGTGAAACAATTAAAATAATTTTAGTACTTTTATGTTTGCTCTGCGTTTGAGAGGGTTTTGGAAACTTGAAGAAGAAGAGGATTTCATCTCCATGGGTTTGGACTTGGGTCTCTTAGATTCTTCATTCTTTGCCTGTAACAAGACTTAAATCTTTATACCCACTTGAATGCAAGCTCATTTAGGTATAATTTTCTATCTCTTGATGTGTGGCTAAAACCCCCAATTCTTGGGGTGTGATTTAGCAGGGTTAAGATTGTTGTTGGGTCTTGCTTGCTGATCGATTAGATGTAGTTTAATGGTGATTTCGTCTAGTAGTTGTGGATGAATTTAACAAATTTGTAGTTGCAAATACAAGTTTATTTATGTATTTTTGGTTTACTCGAGAGAGAGGTCGTGAAACCAATACTACTGGATTGATGGCCTAAGGAGTGGGTCGACATGAGGTTCAGTTCGAGAGGGTGAGCCCTAGTCCCATATCCTAACACTCATCTTGAGAGAGTGAGTGGGGTAAGGCATTGGCTGGTCTTCATGCGGCAAGTGGGTTTCCGAAGGAACCCATTTGAAATGGGGTAAGTTGCTCGAGAGAGAATTTATTCCCACGTATAGCTTAGCCTAGTCACCATTACTCTATAAATTTTCTATCGAAAGCGTGTACCCAACAATTTAGATTAACCCATATTCCGGTCACATCCCAAGAATCCCCTCTCATTCATAGATTTCTTTGTTATTTCTACTATTTTTGCTATACTTGTGACAAAACCCCCAAATTTTTAATTGACACTTTTGTGTCCCCCTTTAATTTACAATGTTTTTAATCGTCAATGTCTTTAGCTACGACTAGTTAGAACTAAATTTTATTTTTCTATTATTCTCGAAACCACTTCCTTGGGACTCGACCCCAACCCTTGGTTGGGTTATTATACTATTGCACGATCATAGACACTTGCATTGGAAGTTGTGTCATTGATTATGCAAATATCAAAATGGCACTGCTGCCTGGGAGTGGTATTACTTGAGAATTCTTAGATTAGTAGAATTGTTGTTCTTCTTAGTTGTAGTTTACTAACCTTATTTTTAGTTTTTTTTTCTTTAATTTTGTTGGTGTAGGCAGGTTCCCTGAGCATGGCTGAGGTAAATGGTGGCAACTCTGCTAAGATGAAGCAAGAAGTCGAGGGTGACTTCAAGTTAGCTGCACTAGCAACTCAGCTGAATGACTTAGCCACCAAAATCTCAGAGGTGGAAAACCAGTGCAAGAGCCAAATGGGGCACATTCCTTCTTATGAGCAAGAAAGGTCTAGGAGTAATGAAAATAAACGTATTGAGGATACACTATTAATCATTCTCCAAAAACTTCATGAACAAGATAGAATGCTAGAGGTAATGAAGGAAAGCATGGAGGTACTGAATCAGATGAGTGGCTCTCACTCAAGATCATTCAAGTTGATTGAAAACCTCTTGGACCGCACATTGCCTTATCTCTACCCAAGCAGTAAAGGCGGGTTGCCTAGTGGCACTAGAGCTAACCCTAGAGACGAAGTTTGACTGGTAGCTCACGTCGAGCCACGACGTTAAATAAGGCGCTTCTTGGGAGGGAACCTAAGGTTTTAAATGCTTTTGTATGTTTTAGAAATAACGGTGTGTTAAATGAACAGGTTAAAGTGTGGAGAGTGTGTGGAAATTGTGTTTGGCGAGCTAATAGATCAAGTCAGTGAATCGCCGAACAGGTCGGCGACCTCGATGAAAACTACCGTTTGGACTTTCACTTTAACTGACGGACCTGTAAAACTCGGCGAGGTAAATGACCATTCAGCGGGCTGCCGATGAGATTGGCGAGTGCGACTAATGTCGCTGAATGGTTGCGAATTGGATGGTTTATAAGGGCCAAAAGTCCTAACATTTGAAATTCTACACTTTCCCTCGCTTTTAATCTTCACAAATTCACACCAAGGTAGTATTTCCAATATTCTTATATTCCACTAGTATTTTGGTTAGTTGATTTGTCCTCGGAGTTGGATTTCTTTGCTACCTAGCATTTCAGTTATATTTAAATCGGCACAGAAGGTTAGTTCTCCAAACCTCAAAGTTATATTTGAATATTTCGTACTCTTTTGCAGTGATCGTATCTTATTGATGTGTGCTGGGCCTCTCTGCTAGGATTATAATGTTTACATGCCTATTTCAATTTGAAATCTTGCACGTAGTGTTTTAATCGTCAAATGCCCGTATTTGTTGTGATGATAATTAAATGAAATCTTATTGGGTCGTGATTGCGTGTCGTTAGATTGATTGGGTGAAGTCTGAGTAAACCACGTTTTTACTAAATGTCAAAAGTTTGCTCAATGATAGAGCGGGTGACACCGCTCTTAAGGGCAAATATCGTAAAATGGACAAATGCGGCAAATTCGAGAGAAATATGAGTATCTCGAGGTGATGGGTAGCATGGGTCTTGCTTAAATTTCGTTAATGCATGCTTTGATTTTGTTTCGGGGTTCGCGGGATTGAATTCAAGAAGATGGATTGAAAATGGGCACGTTGGGCCATTTTGGTGAGCTAGATCGAGCTCGCCGGATCGGTCGGTGGTTCACCCAATATCTCTATCTCGCCTTTAATATCCTGTCAAATTGGATGTTTAAGATTGTGACTTTCGGCGAGAAGCCACCGGTCGCCGAATGCACTCGGTGACTCACCGAAAGTACTCTTAATCGCCCTCTGTATGCTATCCTTGAGACCCTTATACACTCTAACGTTCGGCAGACAAACCCTTGCTAACCGAAAGTAGTCGGTGATTCACTGAAAGGACTCTCCCATCGCCGATATGCTTTACTTATTTATCCAACCTCATCGGCGTCCCCAACTTAGCTCGCCAAAGTAGTTCGGCGACTCACCGATTGGATTGGCGAGTTTATCTGCAACAAAATTTGTTGTGCTAGAGTTTGATTTTGTGTCTTAATTTCTCTCGATCTTTTGTAAGTATGACTAAACCCAACAAAGCAGGTAGTAACACACCATTCCGAGGCAAAGAAAGAGGAATCACAATCAATGAGGATGCAACTGCATCCAGGAACAAGGCCACTAAAATTTCCACAACTAGGGGAAAGGCAAGGGCAAGGATAAAGCCGTTGAGCTATAAGATGCAAGTTCCGACAGTACAAGTTTTTTTACCTATGATCCAACAACATATGAAATTGAGAGCATGGGTTCTGATGAAGATGAACTGATGAAGGCACAGAGGAATGAGTTACGATCTAAACAAATGAACGAATCGTCTCGGATCATAAATCCTTGATCCACAACTCAGACTCCGCCAGTTCTAGAGCATGCAATAGTACTGGCACCTCCAGTACAAGTCCCCCACCTAAATTAACGAATAAATTGAAATCTGAGAGGTTGAGAACAATCATTGAGGAAAAACGGTTGTCCATAGATGGGGTGATAGATAGGTATCTCGAGATAATAGAGCCTGAAATATCACAAATTCCAAATCTTCACAAAATCCCATAACTCTTACATACCAAGCTGGGTCCGAGAATTTTACAATGCATACAGTGCATTGGTACCTCAACGGAAAAGGCTAGTCTCGGTGTTCAAAGCAGTTGACTACGTGGTTGTCAGAGGAAGAAAGGTAGCTTGTGACAGTGAGGCTATCAACATAGCCTTGGGTATGTCTGATAAGATTAATGATCACTGAAGTACTTGATCAGAATAAAGGAGATGGATGCGATGAAAAAGTGGTTAGCCTCGCTAATCTCAGATGATAATGCTCTGAAATGGCTAGCAGAAGGAGTTCTGATTGAGAAGAAAGATCTGAACATAGCTGCACGATATTGGTTTGGGTTCATCAGCAACACAATTATGCCATCACAAAATGAATCAATCCTTCTCCTTGCTAAGGCAGCTTGTCTTGGATGCATTAGAGAAAACCAGGATAAATCTAGGGATGATCATTGCTTCTGAAATCCATATGCGTGCAAAGCAGAGCCATACATCTCTTCATTTCCCGATATTGATCACGGAATTCTATGAAAGAGCTCAGGTGCCTAGAGATGCAAAGAAGGATGTGGAATTGTCTGCCACCGCCTCCACCAATATCAAAAAGATCGAAGATGAATATCTTAAGGACCAAGCAGGAAAGAAACAGAAGGAAGTTGTGGTCACTGGATCTATACCTGCGGAGGAATCTTTGCGTACTCCGGCCCATGGGCCTTCAGGTATATATGATACCATCACTACTCCTGTTGACCCTCCAGGTCCCTCAATTGCTGTATTACCACCCAGACCTATTGCTGCTGCTGCCTCCTGTGAGCCTATCACTCAGGCATCCTTGATCCGGATGGGATAACTCTCCCAATCTTCTAATTGTCGAGCTACCAACATAGAAAGCTCCGTTCCAGACATGATTCAGGCAGCTCTCGATGTTGTTGTGAAACCACTTAGCATTACTATTGATGCTCTAGCGGCTAGGAAGCAGTGTGTGAGCGCGACCAAGGAGTCACATAAGAGGTAATTAGCCTTGAAGGCCGCCATTGCAGAGCTGAAGAAACATGTGGACTACCTAAAATCCACCGATATATCTATGATCTTTGGAACAGTGAACATTCCAGATGTGCCCGAAATGCCTCATACTACCACAGGACATGGAAATAGAATGGAGCATACAACTGATCCTAAATCAGAGGCAGAGACTGACAAATAGATGTTTGAGGAAGCTGCAGCGGACGACATAGATGAGACTGAAGAAATCATGATAGATGCTGTTGTGCAGGCCTCATTAGCATCTGTTGCTAGGTCCAGTGAAGCTGGTCCTTCTGGAAGTCACTCCGGGCACTAATGCCCAGACATATGGAGCGACTACTTAGACAGGATCCCCTCTTTACCTCCCTCTTTGTTTTTCTTTATTTTGTGTTAATTGCATTTGATGACAAATTTTTTTTATTTGTGGTGGGGTGAGGCTTACCTTTTGTGTGTTATTTGTGATTCGTGTTTTGTATATATTTGGGTTGTTCTGTTTAAAATTGTTTTTACACTGTTTTTTGTGGATGTTTGAGCTCATGGCTCCCTTTTGTTTTAAATTACAAAAATGATTTTGACCCCTTCCGGTCCGGAAAATTTTAAAATTTTCCAAAATATTTTGCCACCTCTCATGTGTTGAAAGTGGCTGTTTTTATGCAAAATTTAAGTCTCAGTTCCGATCAATACTGATGACTTGAATTGTGCTCTCAATGGAACAAACATGAATGCGTGGCTACAACGTGGTCAAATGAAGTTGCATAGACAATATGTGAACTCTTTGCATCTCATTGTGATTAGCCATTTATTGAATTGATTCTCTTGTAATGACCGTTGCACACTAGCGAAAGTGTGTAGTCTTGTTTGACTTAAGTGTCGATGCCTTCTATGATGAGCTTACGTTGAACCATGCATGAAGAAACCTAGTAAGGTGTGCTCTCGAGATGATCTTAGGCAACTTTTGAAGAGTGTGAGCCAATTTGACATATACCTCTATTGTGGCCTACCCGTGAGTGTGTGAAACTCTCTTGAACACCCTTTGAGCCTTACCTTTCTTTGGAAGAAACTTGATGAATCCTAGACCTTACTTGATCCACTTCCTATAATCCTCCTAATTTGTGGTTTAGTGAATAGCCAACTTGTGGTGAAAAGGAAAAGGAGAAGTCAAGAAGTGCAAGAAAAGTCTCCCTTAACCCGTGGTGTTGCGAAAAAATGGAAACCCTCCATAAAAAAAATGAAAAGAAGAGTTGTGGAATAAAAGTACAAAATAAATTGGGTTTCCAAGCAATACATGGAGAGTGAATAAAAGGATGACTTAGAAGCACCAGAAGAAAAAGTGATAAGGGAAGGGAAAATAAGGTTTTGAGAACACCACATCTCACGAGGATGAAGAAGTCACTGAGCCTAAATGACCATACTTTTGTACTCAACTCCATTACAAGCCTTGGAAAGACCTTTTTGATCTTGAGTGATCCGAACCGAAAGTCGATTGGAAAATAAGGGCAAACCTATGGGTGAAAACATACATTGTGTTCCTCTTTTTGAGTGTGAGCGTTGCATCTGATTCCTGATCTTAAGTTGATTAACTTTTGTGTGTGAATATGGAATCATTCTTTGTGTGAAGGCATTTAGATACTTTTGTTGAGCTTGAACTTGCATTAGTAGCAAGTATTGCGAGCATGAAAATCTTTGATATTGGTGAGTCACAACTTGAAACTTTTAGTGCACATTTGATCTTTGCATATGCAAATTGAACCTTGTCGTGTGCATTCATGATTGAGTCTTGTCTAGCACTGTTTGAGACACCCTTTTTGAACATCTGACTTGAGTTTGCTTGAGGACAAGCAAAAGTTTAAGTTGGGGGTGTTGATGAGTCCACAAATTGGACTCATTTAGGGCTATATTTTAATAGCAATTGTGTCCTTAAATGCTTATTTTATCTCAATATCTGATGAAAATCCTTAAGTTTTAGGTATTTGAAGCTTGAAGGAAAGCATGGACGCTACTTTGCAAAAAGGAATGAAAAGGCTAAAAAGAACAAGAAAATGAAGACCTGAGGATCACCGAGTCCACTTGGCGAGTCGCCGAAGGGTCTCACTTCGCCTTTTGTTCCAGTGTGCTGAGCCCTGAAGGAAAGGATCAAGTCGGCGGAAAAAGGGAGCAGTCAGCGCATCGCCGAAGAGTTCCTCGAAGCAGTACTATGTCGTCCAATGACCCAGTGCACAACGATGCCGAAGGATGGTGCAAGATAAAGATGTACTACACCAAAGTGCGAATTGCCGAGTTGATCTATGATTCCGACTAATGTCGCCGAATGATTCGCTGCAGCACAGATTTTTGAAAACTATAAATACTTGTTGAGAGTTATAACTTAAGTGATGAGATTTTTAGTGTGAAACAATTAATATAATTTTAGTACTTTTTATTTTTGCTCTGAGTTTTAGAGGATTTTGGAAACTTGAAGAAGAAGGGGGTTTCATCTCCAAAGGTTTGGACTTGGGTCTCTTGGATTCTTCATTCTTGGCTTGTAACAAGACTTAAATCTTCATACCCACTTGAATGCAAGCTCATTTAGTGTGGCTAAAAACCCCAATTCTTTGGGTGTGATTTAGCGAATATGGGTTAAGATTGTTATTGGGTCTTGCTTGCTGATAGATTAGACGTAGTTTAATGGTGATTTCGTCTAGTAGTTGTGGATGAATTTAACAAATTTGTAGTTGAAAATACAAGTTTATTTATGTGTTTTCGGCTTGCTCGAGAGATAGGTCGCGAAACCAAGACTACTAGATTGATGGCCTAAGGAGTGGGTCGACATGAGGTTCAGCCCGAGAGGGTGAGCCCTAGTCCCATATCCTAACACTCAGCTCGAGAGAGTGAGTGGGGTAAGGCGTAGGTTGGTCTTCATGCGGCAAATGGGTGTCCGAGAGGAACCAATTTGAAATGGGGTGAGTTGCTCGAGAGAGAATTTATTCCCACGTATAGCTCAGCCTAATCACCATTACTCTATAAATTTTCTATAGAAAGCATGTACCCAACAATTTAGAATAACCCGTATTCCGGTCACATCCCAAGAATCCCTTCTCATTCATATATATCTTTGTTATTTCTATTGTTTTTGCTTTACTTGTGACAAAACCCCCAAATTATTAATTGACACTTTTGTGTCCCCCTTTAATTTACAATGTTTTTAATCGTTAATGTTTTTAGCTATGACTAGTTAGAAGTAAATTTTATTTTTCTATTAATTCTCGAAACCACTCCCTTGGGACTCGACCCCAACCCTTGGTTGGGTTATTATACTATTGCACGATCATAGACACTTGCATTGGAAGTTATGTTGTTGATTACACAAACATCACACTCATAAGCACATTCAGGCATGTTCAAGATTTAACCTCATGAAACATATAAGCAACTCATAGTAAATGCACATTAGCATGAGGAACAATAAATCATAGAAACTTATTTTCTCATTCAAACAAGAATTCATCAAGAACATGCATAGTATAAGGAGAACATGGAAACACAATGTCACACATGACTCCAAAAACATGAAACAAGACAAAATAAACTCTTTGTCTTAGGCTTGAGTAGGCATATAAAGGAAGAGGTAAGGATATCGGAACTCTCAACAACCTTACTATTCAAAATACCATTCCCTTACACTTAGGAGTAAACCCAACTAAGGCTTATCATGAACCTAACATAGGGACCTTAATTAAAACATTCACAACTTACAAGAAACCACCAACCTACTGGTGCCTTTAAACTAGGAAGGTTCTCATTATGCAACCCTTGCCCACAAACAACCTTACCAACACCATTCAAGGTCTCATATGAGTCTACTACACCGGGTCTAAACTTCTCAAACTCACTACATCTCATAAGATGAGAACATCAAGAAAGCCTAACTCATGAACATGAAGGACACTCAATGCCTTACCATCTAATCATATTATCCCCCACTTGGGAGTAAGCCTATACAAACTCTTTTAAACTTGACTTCTTACAATTCTAAGGTCGGAGTAAAACATCACTAAACCTTCATACTCATCACACCTAGGCATTTCTAAAACACCACATTTCATCAACTCTTTCAATATACCTCAAAACTCATCTTGACTAAGTCGGATTCTACCAACAACACACATAACCAATAAGCAACTCATTCATACTAAAGTCACACCACAAACTATCATCTCAACTCTATCAAGTCACATTGCCATAATTGGGATCACAACCAACCTTCCTCCCTCACACCTTTTAACATACTCCTTTCAAGTGGACATACACTAAAAGACCATCGGATAAGGAACAAGAGAGGTACATTATAGAGTTAAACTCTATGGCACGACTTGAAGAATGAAGAAGTGAGACTTTCTTAACACCCAATAGCCTCCTATTCATAATGTGGCGCACTTCACATTATGAACAAGACTCTACTAGATGTGGCTTGAGACAACCTAAGACCATTCCAAAATCTTGTGCTCTGATACCATATTTGTCACGACCCGAGGGTACACCCCGGATGCAACACGGCGTACTCGACCCCGAAGGGGTCTCATACAAACCTCATAGCATTCTTGAACATAAGAACATAGGAAAATAGAGAAGAATTAAAAAAATTATTTACAATCGGAGACATTTTCATTAAAAAGCAAGGGGAAAACTTTCTAGACTTTGTCTCAAACCATCTAATACTTTGAATAAAACATTGGGACTAGCCCAACAAAAAGCTTTAACATAAACTAAAAGACATAATAGTAACATAATGAGTTTTGTCCTCGAAACTGTGAGGACTCATCAAGTCTTCATCTTCAAGCAACTTAAAAATCTATTCTTCAAGAATAGTACACCAATATCTCCAAACCCTACACTTTGGTAAAAATGGAGAAGAATGGGGTTAGCACAATTAAGTACTAAGTATGGAAGCCATGCAAAAACATGCTTAAAACAGACATTTATTTGAAAGTCATGCTTTTATGACATTTGATAAAGTCTCATGAACACAAGTATCAGAGGCATAATATTCAAACATAACCAACATGGAAGTCATTTATCAACATTAGAGACATAGTCAACATATAAACTATTACCTTCAATTTAAGTCTCCACCACAAGTAACCTTTATGCTATACCTTGTGCAATGTATGGAAAGCGTCTCATTCCACCATCCACACCAAGGTACCACATTAAGGTCACCAAAAGTGAACTTACCATCCAACCTTTCCATCTTCAACAATATTCACACCAAGAGATAAACATTACAATAGTCATATCATCACATAAGGACCATCACCTAAGACAACTCTAAGTCATACTCGTGCAATGTGCAAGTAGCATCCCATACTACTACTCACACTAAGTACTCTTTTGAAGTCACCATAAGCAAGGCACATTCAAATACAACAAGTCATGACAAGGAAGTAACTCATAATACAATCCAAGTATAGCATGCATCATTTACATTAGGCATATAAGAGTCAAAATTCCTCATTAACTTCGTTTAGAGGACTTTCACACATTTAGAGATACAATAGTCATTAAGACTTAGAGAACTCACTATGACCGTCTCAAATCCTACCCATGCAATGCATGGATGGCCTCCCATACTACCACCGAAACTTCATAGAACTCATCAAGAAACCACAATGCACATCTCACAGGATGGGAATAAGTGCTTAACCGATATAGCCCACATTAGCTTGACATGGAATCCAGTGTCATGAAACCCCACACCGTAAGAGGTGGTCTATTTGCCTAAGGAAGACCGGTTCATCTAGCTTATGTGGATCCACTAGCTAGAACCTATGAGGGCTCATAGTTATGGGATATGAAAGATGCTCATTGAAATCCAGCCAAACGTTGGGAGAACCTCCATCTTACCATATCCTCTCTATGCTTAGCCTACATTCCCATAGAGTAGTTTCATTAACATTACATTATCAGACTTGAGAAGGCCACAAACATTAGGCTTACCGCCCCAAAGTGCATTACACATGAAAGGGACACCACCATTAGGTCTACTGCTTCAAGGTACATTTAACGATAGCTCATTGACTTCCCTAGAAAGAGCCACCACCATTAGGTTTACCATTTCTAGGTCCACCATTTCACACAAGAAAGGGCCACCACCATTAGGTCTGCTGTTTCAAGGTTTAACATTCACACAAGGAAGAGCCACAAACATTAGGTCTACTGATCCAAGGTTTAACATCACATTAGTTCCTAGACTCCCCATGAAAGGCAACCAGTATTAGGTCTACCAATTCAAGGTTTAGCCTAGAATACTTTATCATTCATTCATTTATGAAAGGCTACCAACATTAGGTCTACCAATTCAAGACATTAAGACATTAAGTCAAGATGCATTCATTATACAAGAGGAGGATGCCAAAGCCTACCAATTCAAGAGATCACAATCACCTTTACATTTATTTATACAAGAATAGGATGCACAAGCCTACCAATTCAAGATATACAACATTACATTATAGAACCCTTCTCATTCCGTCATCAACATTCATGAGTGCTAAGAGAGAATATGCTTTCAATCACAACACATTTACATTCTATACAAGATCATCATTCTATCATTGAAATCACATGCATATCCTTTACATTATACATAGTAAGTAAAACCTCCACCTTTCAAGTGGATCAATATAAATAGGCAAGAGTAATAACATAATTACAACATTCTATATCCATATAAACATAAACAATTCACATTCCATCATAATCAACAAATTCCCAATCTTAAATCATAACATAGGAATTTGGGGGAAAACATGGGTTCTAGGAAGAATTCACCTTAAATCATCTTTAAATCCACAATACATTCACATTTGAATGTAATAATTCCTTTAGAAATTGTTTTGAATCGAGCCCATGCATAGATTGAAAGTTAGGGTTTTGGGGTAAACTTTGAAGATTTGAAATCACTTTGAAGTTGGCTTCTTGAAAGATAATAAGTCAAGGATGAAGACCACCATACCTTTTAGAGAATTAATCCAGGAAATCTCTTTGAAAACTTGAAGTCTTGACCTTGGAAGCTTGTAATCTTCACCTCCAACGGAGGTTTCTAGAGAGAGAACTTTTGGGAGAGGTGGGTTTCTAATTTGAGTTATTTAGAAGAATGACTTTGAATAGGTGTTTTAATACTTTTAAAACTCTTAAAATATCTTAATTAACCAATAAAAACCATCCAAACGCATAACTAAATAAAGGGGGAATTTACTAACCTACCCTTACCTTTGCCGAGAATTGTAGATTGCAGGTCCAAATGAACCCCCCTCACCTACGGACCATAGGTTGGGCTACGCCCCGTACTGCTAGTCCGTGGTTTGGGACTGCAGCTTGGCAAAGTGGCCTTTGACCTACGGAGGCCATCCACAGGGCGTGGATGGACCTACAGGGCGTGGTCCCCTTCGGTAGGTCACCAAACTTTTGGCAACATTTTTGTTTCAAAGGGTCTTGGGGGTTAGGCTTAGGGTCCTCCTCTAGGACCCCTAGGATGGTCCATGGGGAGTCGTACCTTGAAGTTTAACCCCTAAATCCCTCAACCATAGCTCGGGACAACAATATACCACCTCAAACCTCACAACAAACTCAAAGACACACTAGTTAGGCTTTAGTTTCACTTATTCATTTTATAGGTCGTTACAGGGAAATAGCCTATCAAGGAATGCTCTCTTAAACACTTCCCAATCTATGGGACCCGCTCCTACTGGCCTATTACTCTTCTATTGAGGAAACCAAACTTGGGCAACATTCTTCAATTGGTAAGCGACTAGCTTCACTTTTCTACCGAAGTCACCCCCATAGAATCAACTACCTTATACACCTCATCCATCAATTTGGGGATTCTCTCCCACCTTGGAACCAAGAAACATCGGAGGGTTCATCCTAACAAAATCCCTCAACCTAGAAGCCATAATGCTCACATTAGGGTTCACATGAGTCTCAACACCCCTATTGGCTTGGGCCATCATAGCTTGGGCTTGAGTAGTCACAGCTTGAGCCATCATTAGCAGAGCTGACCTAACTTCCTCATTCGACATAGCCGGAGGATCAACCGGAGCTTGATTTCCTTGAGGACTTTGATTACCTTGGGGAACTCCTTGATTCAGATTCTCCTCTTCCACCCTTCTAGCAATAACCCTTCGTGTATTCATTTCCTGAAGACACGGGAGAAGGGTTAGGAAAGGGACTTTATAGAGCAAAACTCTATGGCACGACTTAAGGAGTAATGAAATACGTGTAGTTTCCTAACATCCCATAGCCTCTCATTCATAAATGTGATGCCCTTCACACTCATTAACAAGACTCTACTAGACATGGCTTGTGAGACATCATCCTTAAAACCATCCCAACATCTTGTGCTCAGATACCATATTTGTCACAAACCGAGCCTACACCCCAGACGTAACAAGACGTACAAGACTCTGAAGAGCCTTATACAAGCCTCATAGCATTCATAACATAAGACATAAGAAATGGTATGGAATTTAAAAACTTTTATCCATACAATCGAAGTCTTTATTTAAAACCAACGAAAGTCTAAATTTGTCTGACATGACCATCTAATACAACTTTAGAATCAAAGATAGGGTCACAATCCTTCAACATAGTCCGAAACATAAAATGACATAAAATAAACTAGTAATGAACAACTTTCATCCTTGAAGCATGAGGACTCACCAGCTAGCTTTGGAGAGAATTAATCCGAGCTTTGAGCACTAGAAGTCACCTTAAGATCCGGAACCTACACTTAGTATAAAAATGGAAGAAATATGAATTAGCGCAAAAATGTACTAAGTATGATAGCCATGCAAATATATTACTTAAAAAGGACATTTTGGTTGAAAACCATGCTATATGCCAAGTTTGAGAAACATCATGAACTATAGTATAAAAGGCATAAGATACAAACATTTTCAACATGTAAGCCATTATAACACATTAGAACCATCATCTTAAGTAACCCTAAGTTATACTCGTGCAATGTAGGAATGACATCCCATAATACCATTCATACTAAGTACCACTTTGAGGCCACCATAGATGTACTTACCATTCTTCATTCTCATCTTTAGTCAATAATCATAGACAAGGAACATTCACATTTAATAAGTCATGACAAGGAAAACAACTCATAATAATATTTCCAAGTTAAGCATTCATCATTACATTAAGCCTTTAAGTTAACATTCTCATTAGCATCATTATGAGCACATTCATTTCATTAGACATTAAGACATTATAGAAACACACCATATCCCTCTCAAAGCCTACTCATGCAATGCATGAATGGAATCCCATACTACCACCCACACTTCATATAACCTCTTGAGTAACCATAGAATGTAACTCACATGATGGGAATAAGCACTAACCGACATAGACCATGTGAGCAAATCATGGAATCCGTTGTCTATCCCACATTGTAAAGGGTTGGTCTACTTTCCTAAGGTAGGACCGGTAATATTTTAGCTTAGGTGGATCCTCTAGCTAATAACCTATGTGGGCACATAGTTATGGGATAAGGAAGATGTTCATTGAAACCCGGCCTAACATGGGGAGAGCTTCCACCTTACCATATCCACTCGGTGCTAAGCTTTAAATACCCATAGAGTAGTTCATTCTCATTAACATTTTATACTTGAGAGGGCCACCACCATTAGGTCTACCGAGTCATAACACATGAAAGGGACACCACCATTAGGTCTACCGATTCAAGGTACTTATTAGGATAGCTCATTGAATCCTCAAGAAAGGGCCACCACCATTAGGTCTACGGATTCAAGGTTCATCATTATAGTAATTCATAGACTCATCATGAAAGGGCTACCACCATTAGGTCCACCGGTTCAATACATAGCCTTAGAATACTTCATTAATCATTTATGAAAGGTCTACCACCATTAGGTCTACCGATTCAAGGTACATTATTAAACACATGAAAGGGATACCGTCATTAGGTCTACCGATTCAAGGTTCATTAAGTCAAGATACTTTAGTTATACAAGAAGAGGATTCCCTAAGCCTACCAATTCAAGGTACATCAATCGAGATCACTTTCAATTACACAAGAAGAGGATGCCCTAAGCCTAGCAATTCCAAATGTATCATTTTATTGAAGAAAGCTTTCACATTATATCATCATCATTCACAAGTGTATAATTGAGAATAACCTTTTCAATAATAACAAAATTACATTATAGTCATGATCACATTAATTTCATTGAAAACACAAAGCATATACATAAGCATCATGATTATACACCAATCTTCATAATTTTCCCTTCAAGGCCATGAATCACAATTCACCAGCACACCTAGAATACTAAAATTTAGGCATGAATAATGAAATAATTCAAGTAACTAAACCTTTACAAGCACAATTGCATAACAATCATCTTACTACAATTCACCCACATCAAAGTCATAAATTAGGGTTATGGGGAAATCATGGATTCATGGTGGATTTTATCTTAAAACCACCATTAAATATCAATTCAATCTCATTATATGACAATTAAACCATTTAAAACATTTTGAGAAAGAATCCATAACTTAGAATGAAAACCCTTAGTTTTGGAGAATTTCCAACTTTGAATTTGAAGGTTTGAGGACTTCATAGATGAAAAGTTAAACATGAATCAAAACTACCATACCTTAATCGAATATCCCTCATGAAATTGAGTGGAAAAGTTGAGTTCTTGAGCCCTAGACCTTGACCTCTTCTTCTTCTATTTAAATGGAGGTTTTAGACATAGAACTATTTGGAGAGGAGTTGGTTACTATTTTGGGTTTGGGAATAATGAAGTGTAAAGAGGTGGTTAATGACTTAAAAGGTCTTAAATATTTGAAATAAAACAATATTAACCGACCCCATTCATTAACTAACTAATTTGGAATTTCCTAAAATATCTAAGCCTTAGCCGAGATTGGACAAAAAAGTGCAGGTGTGACCCACGCCCATGACCCACAGACCGTGGGTCCACCTAGGTCCCATCCTGAAGGTCATGGGTGAGTGGTCTGCAGCTCACCTTTCCAGGCCTTGACCCACAAGCTAGACGCACGTGGCGTGGATGGACCTTTGCCCCATAGGTCCCATCCGTAGCTCACATTTTTGGGCAGCTTTGGGGGTTAGGATTTAGGGTCCTCCTTTGGTTGGTCCTTGGGGGGTCGTACCTTGACGTTTAATCCCTAAATCATCAACCTAAGTTTGGGAAGTCATTTTACACTTCTAAACCCCACATCAAACTCAACAACACACTCGTAAGGCTCTAGTTTCACCTACTAGTTTTCCGGGTGTTACACAACCTATCCATGTCTAATTATGTAGTTGAGCAATCATATTGATCCACCTCTTGAAATCGATACCCACTTACACACACTCCTAGATTATTACTCCGCTTTCTTGCTAAACATTCATTTTAGTTTGTTTTGTCGAAATTGGTTACTACAACACTATCCACAATATAGGAAGGAACCCTAACTAGAATTAAGGATTCATCTTCTTAATTGGGGGTAATCATGGGGGATTCATGGATGGAAGGAATCTATGAATTAATAATCCATCATACCTTGGATACAAAGCCTAGCAAGCTTGAAACAATGGAGTCTTGACCTTGCTTGACCTCCTCTTCTTCTTCTTCCTCTTCTTCTTTCTAGAGAGAGGATTTTTTAGAAAGAATTGGGTTTCTTTTTGGTGAGTTCAGAGAATGATTTGGAATGACTTAATTAAGGGTCTAAAGGCTTTATATAAGTGACCTAAACTAAGTTAAAACGATCCTACTTAATCCCACTTAAAATAGGAAAACCCCAAAGAGCCCCTAATTTACTCCTTAAAACAGTCTCCAGGCCACCATCCATGACCATCCACCTAGCGGGTGTGGACTGACCCACGGCCAGTACTGGTGGCGCGTGGGTTGGTGGCTGGAACTTGTTGGCCACCTACGGTTCACCCACCTATGGGACGTGGACCCCCTACGGGGCGTGGGTCTAGCTGTAGGTCCACTGTTTTGGCAACTAGCTAAGATCATCCTCAAGGATCCTTGGTTGGTCCTTCGGGAGTTGTAACTTGACGTTCTAACCCTCAACCCTTCATTTTAAGTGCAGGGTGTTACATTTTTAAGCCTTTATGGCTGAACATAAACAATTTAACATAAGGTACGAACACAAAATATGCATTGAGGACACTAATTCAGGAAATAATAAACATTCGATGAGTGAAAATTCCCGACTCATCACCATCTATTAAATCATTGAGTGATTGGGAGGTAATCCATATATCACATACAAGAAATCTGAAATGAAAAAAACATGAAAACAATAAAAGAGTCTCGGTCCTCAGAACATGAGGAATCACCAATCTTCAAAGCTCAATACGGGATCACTAGCCACGAGTATGCAATATAGAAGCGTCTCACCCAGCATTTGTAAAACAATGTTGGCAAGAGTATGTGTTAGTATATGGGAAGTACTAAGTATGATAACAATGCATAAAAGTTATGAAATCATGCTAAAAAGGACTTTAAATGACATGCAATAAACAAGCTAAATCATAAGATGAAAGGTTAGAAAACGTGAATCATAATAAAGGTCAATGCAAGCTAAACATATTCAAAACACTTTTTGAGATACTTCTAGAAATAATCTTGGTTCATTATTGTGGGAAGTTTTCCATTAACCGACATAGACCATGTGAACTATAACATGGAGTCCGGTGCCTATCCCATACTGAAAAGAGATGTACTCACTTGCCAAGGTAAGAACCATAAGCTTCTAGATTAAGTGGATCCACTAGCTAATGTCTATCTAAGACAAACCTATGGGGGAACATAGTAATGCGATAGGGAGATTCCTACTAGAAACCCGACCTCTACTATGACAGAGTTTCCATCTCGATATCCTTTAGTGCTAAGAATAAATTTTATGGAATAGTCATTTATATTAACTTATCTCATCATTATGAGACATAGAAAATCACCACTTATCCTATCATTAGAATAGCTCCTTAATCTTGATTCATCTTCGTTGAGAATACCTTTCAATCATAGGAATACTTTATGTGAGAAAATCCTTTCACAATAATGCTTTTATTTGTTTGTGAGAAATATTTTCAACAACGACAACGACATTGATGCTTCACTCTCAAAGAAAATCTTAATTCATTTACATCAATTTATTAAACAACATGCGAATCTTCATTAATTCATCTTTCATAATTTCAAAGCTTCTTCATATGATCATAGTTTCGAAATCATAGATTTCACCTAAATTCATGCGAATTCAACTTTAAAACATGCAATTACTACAATTCATCCATAAAAACACATAAATCAATCAATTATATCATAATTGAAAAAAACCATGAGTTTGAGTAAAAACTCTAACTTCCATTGGAAATTCTACCTTGTAAAAATTAGAGAATTTAAGAACCCTATGGAGGAAAGGACTCGATAGATTAATACTAACATATCTTGGAATTCAAATCCCAAAAGCTATGATGAATTGGAGACTTGAACTTGACACCCTTGCCTTCTTCTTCAAGCTTCTAAAGAGAGAAATATTGGGGTAAGAACTTCGAGGGATTTGGGGTAATTTGAAGAATGATTTAGGGTGGTTAGCTTTTAGGCTTAAAAGACTTATATAGGGTATGATATTATGTTTAAAACGACATAGTATTGGGTTTAAATGATTAGAGAAAAGACCAAAAAGCCCTTAAAATAATTGTTGAACCCTCACCGACAGATCAGATCTACGGTCTATAGGTCTTACAATGAACCATCCAAGTGGACCATAAGTGGGGTTCAGAGACTTGTTTCTAGACCCTCAAAGAAAGGGACCCATGTATGGTCCATTTGTCAACCTACAGTCCGTACAAGGCCACCATAAGTCCATCTTTTGGCCCTAAAAGTTTATCTAAGTCTTGGACTTACCTACGAGACCTACATACAACTCATACCCTGTATGTAGGGTCGTCCTGGTGAACCGTAAGAAAAGTATTGGGACTTGACATTAAAATTTTAAACATGCCACCTATGGTTCCACCTACGACCCGTAAGTCAGTCCACGGGCCGTCGGTACTGGCACCAGTCCTAGAAAGACCTACAATTTTTTTCCTTCTTTTGCAATTTGAGGTGTTACAATTCCCCACTGATCTACCCATTATTCCTCACAAAAGGGAAATAGAATTTAGTATCGACCTTCCCAGATACGTAACCTATTTATATTCCCTCTTACCGTATGGCTGTGGAAAAACATAGGGAGTCAAAGGATCAATTGAAATATTTGTTAGATAAGTGTTTCATCTGACCGAGTATCTCTCTATGGGGTGCTTCATTTTTGTTTTTTCTCGAGAAAGATGGTTATCTTCGCAGGTGTATTGACTACTGGCAATTGAACAAGGTTACCATTAATAATAAGTATCCGCTTCCAAGGAAATATGATTTGATTGACCAAATCCAAAGAGCGATTTACTTCTCTAAGATTGACCTCTAGTCGAGTTATCACCAATTGAGGGTGAAGGAAGATGGCATCCCGAAGATGGTTTTTCAAACTCGGTATGGTCATTATAAGTTTTTGGTAATTCTTCTTGGTTTGACTAATGCTCTGGTTGCATTAATGGACATAATGAATAGAGTGTTTAGACAATATGATGATATGTTTTTTATTGTGTTTATTGATGACATCTTGATTTCTCAAGGAGTGAGGATGAGCATGCCAATCATTTAAGGATTCTATTGCAAGTCCTCAAGGATCAACAACTACTTGCAAAGTTTAGTAAATGCAAATTTTGTTGAGATTCATGGCTTTTCTTGGTCACATTAGTTCCTATAAGGGTATTGAGGTTGATCCTAAGAAGACATATGCAGTTAAGAGTTGGCCTAGACCTTTATACCATTTGGATATTAGAAGTTTCTTGGGTTTGGCTTGTTATTATAAAAGGTTTGTGGAAGGGTTTTCTTTGATTCCCTCTCCATTGATGACATAGAGCCAAGAGAATGCTATGTTCTTATGGTTCAAAGCATGTGAGAAGAGTTTTCAAGAATTGAAGGATATACTTACCTCCGCTTTGGTGTTGACTTTACAAGAAGGCTCCGTTGAGTTTGTTGTTTATTGTGATGCTTCATGGATAGGATTAGGGTGTGTTCTTATGAAAAATGGGAAGGTTATTTTTTATGCTTCCACTCAACTCAAAATTCATGAAAAGAACTATCTTATCCATAATTTGGAACTAGCAGTGATTGTTTTTTCCTTAAATATTTGGAGGCATTTTTATGGTGTCCATATCAATGTTTTTACCGACCAAATTTTTTTGCAATGTCTATTCTAGCAAAAGTATCTAAATCTTCCCCAAAGGATATGGCTTGAGTTGCTAAAGGATTACGACATGAGTGTCTTCTATCACCCCAGTAAGGAAAATATGGTGGCAGATGCTCTTAGTTGACAATCAATGAGTAGTGTTGCTCATGTTGGGGAAGATAATAAAGAATTGGTTCATGATTTTCATAGTATAGTTCGATTAGGTTTTTGGTTGGTTGATTCAATTGAGGGTGGTATTGTTGTTCATAATGGTTTAGAATCATCTTTGTGTGTTTGTGAAAGCCAAACAAGGTTCCGATATGAGTTTGGTTGATTTGAAGGAAGCAGTGCTCAAAATGTCCATTGAGGCTTTTCCCATGGGGGATATGGTGTGCTTCAATATCAAGGTCATTTGTGTGTTCCCAATGTTGATTACTTGAGAGAGAGAATCTTATCAAAAGCCCATAGTTCTGGATATTCCATTCACTCAAGAGCCTTTAAGAAGTACCATGAATTGTGGGAGATCTATTGGTGGAATTGGATAAAGAAGGATATTATGGAATTTGTGGCTAAGTGTCCTACTTATTATCAAGTTAAAGTTAGGAATCAAAAGACATGAGGTTTGTCCCAAGATATTAGTATTCCTACTTGGAAGTGGGAAGTTTTTAATATAGAGTTCATTTTTTGTTACCCCACACTCGGTGACAACATGACTCAATTTGGGTCATTATGGATTGTATGAAGAAGTCGCCTCATTTCCTTCCCATCAACATTCCTTATTTGGTGGAGGATTATGCTAAGTTGCATCTGAAGGAGATGATTAGGTTGCATGCAGTGCCCCTATCCATTATCTCCGATTGTGTTACATAATTTACTTCTTAATTTTGGAAGTATTTTGAAAAGGGCCTTGGTATTTGTATCAAGCTTAGTACATCCTTTCCACCTCAAATGGATGGGCAAGTGGAGCATACTATCCAAACTTTGGAAGATATGCTGATAACTTGTGTGATTGACTTCAAGGGTAATTGGGATGATCATTTTCCTTTGATTGAGTTTGCCTATAATAATAACTATTACTAAAGAATTGTTATGGCTCCATTTAAGGCTTTTTATGGTAGAAGGAGTAGATCTTCTATAGGTTGGTTTGAAAATAGTGAGGTTTCTTTGGTAGGTCTCGGGTTTGGTCATGAGGCTATGGAAAAGGTTTGATTTATTGGAGAAAGGTTGAAAACGGTTCGAAGTCAACAAAATTCCTATACAAATGTTAGAAGAAGAGATCTTGAGTTTAATGTTAATGATTGTATTTACTTGAAAATTTCACATATGAAGGGCTCAATGTTGTTTGGTAAGAAAGGGAAGCTTAGTCCTTGTTATGTTGGCCCTTACCAAGTTTTAGGCGTATTGGTAATGTTTTTTATGTACTTGACTTGCCTAATGATTTAGCATCGGTGCATCCGAATTTCTATGGCTCATTGTTGAAGAAATGTGTTGGTGATCCGACATCTATTGGAACCATTGGAGAATCTTGGTATAAAAGAGAGTCTTTCTTATGAAGAGGTTCCGGTTGAGATTTTTAAAAGGCAAGTTGAAAAGTTGATGAATAAAGAAGTTGTGTTAGTAGAGGTGTTGTGGAGGAATCAAATGTTTGAGGGTGCTACTTGGGAGGCCGAGGCCTATATGATGTCCTGTTACCCCACTCTCTTTCCCTCTGATTCTATTCTAGCTTGAGGTATTTAGTACCTTATGGTTGATCCTTTTGGTTCCATGTGCCTTAGCCATTATCATATTTCCTCATGCATGCATGCTCATGAAAATTTGATCTAGTTTGATTGTTTGCTTCATGATTATGTGAAATTGAGCATGATTTGCATGTATGCCTTATGAAATGATGTTTTGAATATGTTTTATCTTAGAGTCGATGCTCCTCCTTGGTTATGTGCATTTTAAATGAAGTTGCATTCATGTTGGGCTATTAGATCTCTTCCACTACCCTTCTTATGTTTCCTTGAGTTCCATGCAATAATGAATATTCCCAAGGGGAAGATAATGTAACACCTCAGATTTTAGAAAAGAAACAAGACTTCATTAAATTGCAGCAATAGGTTCAAGTCTATGAGACTAGTCTATGGTTTGTAGGACTTTCTACGGGCCGTATACCCTTCTTGTAGAAAAGGAGATAAATAATTTTTTAAAATCAAATTCGAGTACTTTTTTTCTAATGTTAACTAGGATAGTCTGTTGAACGATTGACGAGTGGCAGATGAATCTCGTAGGTAGGTCCAAGACTTAAGGAAATTTCAAGGGGTCAAGTTTGTTTCTACGGTTGGTGTCACGACCCAGGGGTACCCCCTAGACGTAACACGACGTACTCGATCCCGAAGGGGTCTCATACAAGCCCTTAGCATAATCATAACATAAAGACATGTCAATGATGCGGAAAATTTAAAACTTTTACAATCGAAGTCAAACTTCATTTTTCATAAAGGGAAATCATAAGAGTCTAGACCTTGTCTCATTCCCCATCTAAAACATTTAGAATACAAAGTTTGGGACTTAACCCACTACATCAATAAAGTCTCAATATACGAAATACAATAAAAACTAAGAAAGGGATAATCCGTCCTCGAACTTGAGGACTCGCCAAGCTTAGGGAATAGTCAACCCAAGCTTCACTTGAAAGGAGATAATGTCCTCAACGACCGAAAGCTACACTTACAAGAAAATGTAGAGAAAATGGGTTAGCACAATTAATTGTACTAAGTATGGAAGCATGCATAAAATCCTTAAATCATGCAAAAAGGGACATTTAGTTGAAATCACGCCTTTATCAAGTTTAAAAGCCATTATGCACATTTAGAGTAATCGCCAAGTCAAACCGTATCGTAAGCCACCTTAGGCTACCATAGTCATGCATAACTTACCGTAACCTCATCCAAGCCACCAATCATAGACAAGGATAACATCATGTTCATAGTTCATAATAGGAAAGTCATTATTAACACCAACTCATCATATCATGCATAAATGGATTCATACATATTTATGTCATAAGTAAACCACACCATAACCCCTTCATAGGTCTACTTGTGCAATGTACAAGTGAAGTCCCATTCCCCCACTCCTACTAAGCAAAGCCATTAAGAAGTCATAGATATAGCTCATGTTCATGTTCATATTCATATTCATGGTTCATGTTCATATTCATATTCATGGTTCATGTTCATATTCATATTCATGGTTCATGTTCATATGTAGCATACATTAACTCATAAAACATCATGTTATCAAGCACATACCATAATTACTCTCAAAGCTCACTTGTGCAATGCATAAGTGAAGTCCCATACCCCCACTCATACTAAGTAAGACCCTTCAAGTAATCATAGCACATGACTCATGTTTGTGTTCTTAGTTCATGTTCTTGTTCATGTCATGTCATGGATCTTGTTCTTATCATGTAGAGAAGTATAACCTTAACTGACATAGACCATGTGAGCTACATGGAATCCGCTATCATGAACCCACACTGAAAAGAGGTTTCTACTTGCCTAAGGTAGAACTAACATGTTTAGCATATAGGTAGATCCACTAGCTAAGAGACCTATGTGGGCATATAGTTATGGGATAGGGAGATTGTGACTAGGAACCGGGACTAACTAAGGTATAAGGTTCCCATCTCATGTTCCTATCCACTCGGTACTAAGCTTAATTCCCTTTTGTAGTTAGGTTAAGTCTTTACTTTACATTCATGTTCATGGAAGAATGCATAGCACTCAAACCATCATGGTATCATGGTAGCTCATGGATTCATTAGGTGATAATGTCCTTTCAACCTTAGAATCGTCAATACGTGAGTACACCTTTCACATTATGTACATAGTGATTCATGAAAATAGTCTTTCAATCAACACAACAACATTATCATAATTATAGACCTCTCATGCATAATCAAGAGTAGGGGCATAGGGGAGAAGGATCTTGCATCAATACCACCAATACACTATAGCCATAAGATCATCCCTACATAGGTGAATGATGAGTTCATATACAATCCTCATCATCCTACACAAACCCTAGGAATTCACCCCATATCAAGGGTCATGAATCATGCCTCACAATTTCACCTAAAGATACTACAATAGGAATGAATAAAACAAGATTGAATAACTAGATTAACATAGATACAATTCATAGTAATCATCTTGCATCAATACACCCATCACAATTCATGATATTGGGGTCATGGGGGAGTACATGGGTTCATGGGGAATGTTACAATAAAAACCACCATTAAACATCAAATCATCCATAATATAAGACAATTAACATAGTGAAATCATTTTTAGCAAGAACCCATGGCTAGAATGAAAACCCTAGTTCTTGACCAAATAACAACTTTTGAAATTAAGAGTTGGAGGGCTTCATGGAGAAAAGTTTTCCATTAATAAAGTCTCCCATACCTTGTTTGATGATTTCCTCACAAAATTGGAGTGAAAAGGATGGATCTTGAACCCTTAGCTTGAGCTTCTTCTTTGTTATTCAATGGATTGTAGAGAGAGAATATTGTCACACCCCAGATTCAAGGGGACCAATTAGCTCCTAATGCCAAAACTCATGTTCGAGCCAACCCTGCTGAACCATTTACTACTAGCGCATGGCAGCCACATGCAGTCAAGAAAACAAACTAGTATATCTCGGCTTAAAATTAAGCCATCGGCTGGCAAGGCCCCTGTAAACAGATCCATAAAAGAAACAGCTACTCCCAAGAGTTCATTTAAAGAAATAGCCAACTAGCACAGAAGTCTTGATTGGGCCGTCGAGGCCACCATGATCTCTATACCGAAACTGAAAGCATGTATATCAAGACAATGCATCACACAACTAACAAGCTTCAACAAACCAACAAACTAGGCCAGTATGGCCACAATGTAGCTATAAACCCCACACACTAGTCTGCAAACCTCTAAGAATAGTAAAGATTGGCGGGACAGGGCCCCAGCCTACCCATGAAAATATATACAACAAAAGCTAACAAACCTCCCAACTCTGGCAGCTCCGGAGGAAAGGGGCTAGCCAACCGGATATAAGTCAATCCTACTGCTGAGGAGGTCTACTGGGTCGTCTGTCAGGACCTGCATGCATGAATGCAGCGCCCCCAGGCAATGGGGTGTCAGTACAAAATAATGTACAGAGTATGAAAGACAATAGACTATGAGCAGGTATCATAATATACTGGAGTAATCTGGTAAATAAATCAAGAATAAGATAAGCATACTGACCTGCTCTTAAATCTAAACTTATCAAAAATAACAAAACAACAACCTAACCAAGCCCCCATAAGCTCGGCAGGTACAAACAGCACACAAGACCACCTACCCAGGTCCCCATAAGCCCAGAAGGTGCCAATCAGTCTATATACCCCTATCAGTAGTCCCCTAGCCCCGTAGGCATTCACATAGCCCTCTTAGGCAATAGTATAGACCCGTAAGCATCACATAGCTCTCTTAGGCATCAATATAGCATATAGGCAACTCATATCCCTCTTAGGCAACAACATGGCCCCGTAGGCAACTCATAGCCCTTCTAGGCATCAATATTACCCTATAGGCAACTCATAGCCCTTTTAGGCGTCAATATAGTCCTGTCGACAGAACATAGCCCTTCTAGGCATAGATCACATTCTTGCAGCTAACCACAATAGCCCAAAGGGCAACAATAACAATCCAATAGCTAAAAGCGAGCAATTTAGTTATAAGCAACCTATACAAATAGCCTCTAAGTCGTGTCCAACATAAGGATGCTACTACTGAATAAGAATCTTGATAAGAGAGGATTATATCCACTAGAGCAGCCAACAATCAACAATAATGGTTACAAGTATAACAACGATAACAACTCTATTACATTGCTCCTAAGCTTTAAGGAAACATGCCTATAGAAGAGAATAGCCTTAACATACCTTTTTCGCTGAATTCACGTGGCCTAATGACTTTTAATCATAACCCCCTCAATACTACAACAAGGTAGGACCCTAATCAACACACAAAATAAAAGATACCATGACAATATGACAAAAGATATGTATTTCCATCGCAAATTGCTATTTGTTGCTTATAAAAGCTAGAGTCGATGAAAGAAGGGTCTTACCTTGATTATAAGTTTGTAATACGCCTCAAAACCTTCAAATATATCCAAACCCTTGCTATCCCAACACTAAAGTGTGATATGCTACGAAATCGATAAAACAAATTATACCACGATGATGAGCCCAACGCATAGAACAACTTTCATCAAGGACCTAGGTCGAGAAAATCTACACTTTAGTTGATCCTAGAAATGGGTTTCTCTAATTTTTCTGGTTCTTAGCTAAAAATGAAGAAAAGGTTCGAAGAAGAAGATATATGTAAAGTTCCACCGACCTAGGGCCCCACCTCACGTGCCTGCTTGTGCAGTCCCACGAAAACGCAAATATCTCTCTATTCTGAAGTCGTATGAACAAACGGTTTGATGAGTTGGAAACTAGACTCGTAGACCTTCGATTCAATAGGTTGTGGGCCCCATAAATCTTTATAGATTGGGATAAAAGCTTCGAAACATTTGACCCAAATTTCAGAGAAATCTTTAAAAAGGAACTTACGATAACTTCCACCAACTTTTATTTTGCCACTTACCTAACTTAAACTTGAGATGCAACACTTGAACACTTAAAATTGGACATACCACATCATTCTTAATTTATTACCCACACTCTTTTTCTTTCCATGGAGATATGAGTAATTTTAGACGTTTCGAAAAGTCGGGGTGTTACAAATATTTTGAGAGCGAAGTGGGTTGAGTTTAGATCTTGTAAGTTATGAGGAGCTAAGTGAAGTTTAATGACTTAAAACTATTTATATGGGTCTAAAATAACTCAAAATAACCGTCCCCACCCATACTTAATTAATTTGAAATTTATTGGAAAGTTTGACCCTTGGCCGAAATCCTTGACAACATTGCAGACCTCATCCACGAGCCCCCATCTACGGGACGTGGACTGATCCAAGAACCCGTACTGGTCACTCATGGATTGGGTCTGAGGCTGGTATTTTGGCCTTGGTCCAGGAGTCATCCACGAGCCCCCATCTACGGGGAGTGGAATGGTCCACGGACCTTGCTGTGCAAGCGTGGTTTGGGACTAAGACTAGGAGATTTTGGGGAAGTTTGGGGGAGCTAAGTCTTGACTCATGACTCCCATCTATGGGGCGTGAGTCAACCCATGCCTCGTGGTTGAAGCTGTTTTTGGATATATTTTGAGCAGTCCCTTGGCCCTCATCAAGGACCCTTGGTGGTCCTTGGAGGGGCCATGCCTTGACGTTTAAGACTAAAACACTAGTGCTAACCTAGGGAGGTTATTTTACGACTCTTACCTTGACGTTAACCCTTTTGAGGACACTAGACTACATGTTAGGCTCTAGCTTAGGTCATTAGATTTTTGGGGTGTTACATTATCCCCCCTTGAGAATATTTGTCCCTGAATGATGATCTAGACACCAAACTAAGTTAGAAACTCTAGACTAACAGCCCATCATGCATGAAACATCTAAATGTATAAAAACCTAAAATGCACTAATCACATCATGCACAATTTCAAAGGAGGAAACTTCAACTCCATCACAAGACATGGTCAATGAAACATGAAACTCACAATGCAACATGAAACTCACCAAATAACATAAGCATGGGAGGAACTACCTTCTCCAACTCAAGTAAGCTCAACACAACAATAGGGAGCTAATAAGTCAATTTATCAAAACATATCGAAGCATGTTCATCAATTCTCCTCATGAAGTCACAAATGCAATCATAATATAAATATGCAATTCAACATGAGGAACACATAAATCATGAAAACTCAAAGTATGCAACTCATGAATCCTCACAAGAACATGCACAACATAAGGAAATCATGGAAAACTCAAACCATACACATGACTCCCAAAACACACAAAACTTTAAGAGGAATTACTTACCTCAAGTTTGAATAGGAGTACAAGGAAAAAGATGAGGGTAACGGGACTTGATATTGGCCTCGGCCTCCCATGTAGCACCCTCAACTAAGTGATTCCTCTGTAGAACCTTAATGGAGGCTACTTCCTTATTTCTCAACCTCTTTATTTGCCGGTCCAAAATCTCAACCGGGATGTAACACCCCTCAAAATGAAGAAGGATAAAGTAGAGCCCCACATGGATTTTATGCATTAATAACTTGCTAAAATAATGAAGAATAGCATTTTAAGTTAGTTTTAAAGAGTTTGGAAGTCAAACGTCAAGGGACGACCAAGACGTTCGGAAACTAGTCTTTTACGTGTTGGTGTGTTCTAGTATGTTGTTCATGTTTTTATGTGTTGTTTGGAGTCTAAAATCAGTAGAGGTGACCCTAGTGTCTTAATAATTATTTTTAGGGTCAAAATGTTCGGATACGACGCCCCGGGGGCCACTCTAATGGACCCCGAGGAGGACCCCGACCTTGACTAAGCAAGCTGCCAAGGCAGCTTGGAGTTTGCTAATGGAGGGAGCATCTCCGCGTCACGGACCTGCTCCACCTATGGCCAAAAATTTTGGTCCTCGTAGAGAACATGTCGTGGACTCTACTGTCTCGGATTTTAATTTCTAGAAACTTGCGTGAACACCTCCGCGTCGCGAACTTGTTTCCCTATGAAGTCTGCGAAAATAAACTCAAGTTTGACTTGTTTAAAAGGTCCAACTAAGTGAAAGGTAGTTTGGGTAGTTTGGGGAATTATTATAAATGGTTATTATACCTATTTTAGGGTATTTTAAGTTGATTAAAACCCAAAAACCTAGAATTAGACCCCATTCTTCAAATCTTCCCTCTCAAAAATAGATTCTCTCAAAATTCCATGGAAGACCTTGATGAAGCTCAAGCTAGGAGATGGGTTTTCTACTGATTTGTTCTTCAATTTCATGGGTCTTCAATAATTAAGGTATGGTAACTCTTGATTCGTGAATAACCTCTCATTCAAGGAGTTCTATCAAAGATTTTCAAAAGTGAATCAAAGACCAAAATTCCAAATTTTCAATCTAAATATGAGTCCTTTGTCAAACGATTTTATAAATCATTCTATTGATGAATTGATATGGAATTAAGGTTTTTAAGACAATTTTCAAAGGAATTCTTGAAGAACCCATGATCCCCTAATTCTCTAAAATTGGCCTAGGATGTGGGTCTTTGTGAA
>JAJOOS010000950.1:0-65079 GCA_029582725.1 Solanum chiquidenum | reverse complement strand
GAGGCACGTGAATTAGTTTCAACTGATTTTAGCGTCGTTCCTGTGGCTGGGATTGGAACTTTATTTGTTTGTACATTGTCGGAGCCACTACTTGAATCCTCAAAAGCTCCTTTGGTGGGTCTTTTTGGAGGGGACAGTGTGACATATTTTTTGCCATATCTTGATTCATCCACCACGGGATGATGCATCAAGACTCGCTCCTTCCTTTCAGCATAATGCTCTGCCGTGGAGAATATGATATCAGTTCTTGGGCCAATCTTGGGCAGAGGTTCTTTATTTACTTTGTGTACTGTATCATCCAGGTTAACTGAAAGCCAATAACAAGAACCATTTACGATTAACATAAAAATTGAAATGCAACTTTCTGGCCCCTAGCCATGCCAACTAACTTACTTACCTGGTAATGTATCGATTATGGAAAGGGAATTCGAAAAGCTATATGTCTGCACGACAATTTACAAGATCAATGCTCTGTGTTCAAAGAATGTATCCAAAGCTAAAAGAATAGAAAATCAATAATCTTTTAACCTGTGAATCAACACTGAGGAAGTCCCAAACCTCAATGGAGTTGGAAACACTTGGGAGCTGCAGCAGTTTCTGTGACAAAACCAGAAAAATCGAATCAAATGAAAATTAAAGATAACACCTAGGGGAAAAAAGGAAATAAATTTAACTGCAAGGAGAAAAAGTGAACACAATAGTTTAGAGAGAATAATAAAGGTCCAATTTCACGATATTCTTGCTTTTTGAAGCTTCCCATGACATCATATATCACCGTAACTAGTCATATTTCATCAACTTCAGGAAGAGAAGAAATTATTTTCAGGGAACATGGAAGTCAAATACAATCAAAGAATTAAGACCAAGATAAATATACAACAATGAGAAGAGAAACAGTGTGAGGTAAGAACATAAGTACAATACTGTGATATCAAAGAGAACTCTAATAAATAACAGGACTCTGTTATAAATCAGAAAGTAATAGTCGAAAAACATTTCTAGATGCCATCTGTTAGAGCATCACCTTCATATATTCTTTAAGAAATTTGCATCGTTCTCGAATGACTTGAACATCCAGACCTGTGGAGAGAAAATGTTTGGGTGGCAAATGAAGATTGTACTCAGGATACTCCTTAAGACGTCTGTGTAGCTCCTCAAAATGACGAAACCTGTCACAAACAACAGCAGAAGTAAATTACACACGGGATAGTAGGACATGTTGAGATAATATTCGGGATAAGGAGGTGTTTTGACATTCACAATAATGATAAAAGCAAAAGGTTACATAACGAGACCTTCTTTTGATGGACCAGCTATGATTGTTCACGTCTGTAACAGATAAGGAATAAACGGCAAAAGTTTTTGAGCCACTCTTTACAATATTGGCACTCAAGACCTGCAACACAGGAAGGGAAACATCTGTGGATGTCCAAAGCTGCGAAAGTAATTCATAAAGGGTATGTTTGGTACGAAAGAAAATCTTTCCCACAGAAAATGTTTTTCAGGAAAATAAGTGGTTCTCTAATTTATTTTCAGGTGTTCGGTTGGTAAATGGAATTCATTTTCTAGAAAATATTTCAAATGTTTGGTAGACCGTTGAAGAGGAAGATACTTTCCACTCTTTTGGTTGTAAGGAGTAAAAGAGTTCCTATTTAGTTTTTATTTAAAAATGTCTATATAAAAAATTAAAGAGAGATTAATTAGTAATCTATTAAAACTGTCTATATAAAGTAAATTAATAAAATTATAATGGAGGAGCACTAATAATTATAAACCTCAATCTCGTTTTTATAAGAAACTAAGGAATTTTATTTTCAAATATGGACTTGAATTCAAACAGCTAAAAATAAAAAAATAATTGGAAATCAATAAGGAAGATGAGTTACTGTTAAGTGTGCCAAGACAATATAATCAAAAGCATCAAATAGCTGTATGATAAAATGGAAACAAGACCTGTTACCATCAACTTTGTAACCTTCTCTGGATTTTTTCCATCAGAGAAATTGGGGTGGAGGGGAAAGAATTCGGGAGTGTACCGCCAGAATTTCGGTTGTGTAATGCTGGTGGTTTGAAAATGAAAAATGACTTCCCTAGGTATGCCAGGGAAGTTATTTTCAGTTTTTTGAGGAAAATGTGATCTTGGGAAATATATTTCTGAAGCATTTACCAACCAAACATGGAAAAATTGGGGAAAAGAAATTCTGAAAAATGTTTTCCTCCCTACCAAAATGTAAAAAGGATGGCAATCACTTCTGTACCTCACATGTTAACTTCAAAAAGGAATCAGCAATTATAGAACTTTTAACAGAATTAGCACCCATTTTCTGATTAGCGAGAATGCTGCTTGACAAAGAAGATGATGATGCATTGGTTCCACTTGAAATTCTACCAGGCATTTCTGAATCAGAGTGATCGCTCAGAACATCTGGTTTCTCATTATCTTTAGAGTTTAATATATCATGTTCATCCCCTAATAAGAAGCTCGATCTTTGAATCTCTTGCCATACATGCTCTGTTTGGCTACTTGCTCTCGATTTTTTCCTCGCAGATGGTACTTTATTTAAGTGCTTGGAGCGAATATGACCTTTGCTAGCTTTTCCCTTTCTTGTCTTATGACCAGCATTACTTTCAAGTGGATGATGAATGTGATTGATATTCCTTCTATTTTTTGCATCCCACACTTTATTACCAGGAGAATCAAGACCTGTCACACTAATAGGTTCCTCATCATCAGTAGTGTAAGAACTAGTGCTCTCTGATTCGACCTCATCTGAGTTGTGCTCATCTTCCTCTTGATATTGAAAAGGTTGGGTATTATCTTTCAAATAATGGTTCACGTTAACCTTATTGTCCCTCTCACTCTCTTTCTGTCTTAGCATTCCCTTCAAGTGCTCCTGTGATTTAGGTGCCCCTAGCAAAGAATTCTGTTGGAGTGAATCTGATGCTAGATTGCCCTCTTCTTTCCTTTTATAGTTTCTTCCTTTTGTCCACATGTTGTCTAAGTTCTCTGGAGCCAGGGTTTCAGTCTTTCGACGTGACACCAAATCTAGCATTTCACCCCACTCTCCTCCAGAGCGGTGTTTCTGGAGACCTCTCCCATCATCTGTGCTGGTTTGTGACGGCAAAGAACTCCAAGAACGAGTAGACCGTGTATCAATCGAAAGCAAAGGATCCTTTGACAAATCTGATCCATTCCCATTGTTCATCGTATTATTCTCCATAGTATCATTAGTTTGGTCCCTTCTAAACTGAACAAGTTCGAGACCCTTCGCAGAAGAATCCAACACTCCAGAAAAATGATCTGCTGATACCTTTTCAGATACACTTGGACTTGATTGCTGTTCTGTTTGAGCTGCAGTAGGTCCTTTATCAGCCTTCTTTAAAGAAATAGCTAGAGATTCAATCCTCTCATTAATGAACCTGAGAATATTTTGGTGATAAAATAAAGTACATAAACAAGGGTTATGAGGCTACAGGTAGCAAGACGCAAATGAATAGTTACCTAGGGTTAACTAAATTCAGTACTGGTCGTATCACAACGCAAGCAAGAAGCTCCCTCACAATGTATCGAAATAAAGAGCATTGCAAGTCCTCTGGTCTGAACGTGAACGAAATGAGACCATCCATAAGATGCTGGAGAACCTGCAGATAGAGAAGAAAATGGTGTAAATGAGATGAGACAATCCTAAATTAAAAGTACTATAGAACAATTGATTATTGAATTTGTTAAGATAAAAGAATGAGATTACCTTGTGTTCAGCTTCTGGAGAAAACAAAGCCGGATGTAACTTGTCATCTGCAGCCAGTGTCAGTTTAAGTTCCAGATCTCGCTCTTCTATAGTCAAGGATCTTGAATTCTTTTTCTCAATCCTCAATTTGCATGTACGGAACAGTTCCAAATGAGTGCATATTAGACTGACAATATCCCTGCATGATCCCAATGAATGATTTCCTTAAGGATATAATATAACATAAGCTAAAGAGGAAATATATCAGTAGCATCCTGTAACAACAATTTTGAAACCTTGTTAAAAGATCTATAAGATTGATGGATCTCATCCGACATGAAATTTCCCCTAGCACGCCATTCATGATCTGCACAAGTTCCTCTGGACCCTGTCTATCAGAAGTAATACGGCAGTACCAGAGATCTGTCACCCACTCAGAGACTATGTGTCTGGTGAAGTGGTCAATTGCATCTTCCACAACAGGTGAATCTACTTTTTTCCTCCAATCAGACTTCTCATTAACTGTTCTTGGACCATCTAACTGTTTCTTCTGAATAGTACTATTTATTGAGGATGACTTGCTTTTATATGTAGCAGCTTTTATTCGTGCATCAAAGTCCAGAGATAGATAGCGAAGCATAACAATTAGGAGAGCAGCAGCAGGCAAGTTGATAAAAACTGAAGAGCTCGTTACTGCAAGTGGAAAGTACAGCAAAAATGTCAAAGGTGAGAATAGAAACAGAAAAGGCATATCGACATTCACCCAAGATATACGTTAAGATCCAAAAGGAATGTCAAAAACAATAAAGTTGAAGTGTGCAATTAATGAAAAAATGACAATCAACAGATACTGCAAAAACCCAGGCTCCCAGTCAAGCTGAATACTCTTATAACAATAAATTCTGAATAGAGTATCTCTGTTGAGATACATGCAAGATTAATAACAACAATAACCACCTGATTATGTTTACGGAACATCACATGCAGAGTCTTTTCGGGGAAGAATCACTTCGTGTGGGGCCTCCCATGTGAGGTCTCCTAAATCTTTCATATAAAACTAGGTTCTTCATCTTCTCTTAAGCTCATTTATTGAACCTACATCATTACTCATCCACATAGAGCAGAAGAAGGACAAAAAGATTTATTTTTTTATCAGGGACTCATTGCAATAGATTTGTGCAAACCAAAAGGCTTTGCTATGATAGTCATGCAAAGGGCAGACTGTACGACTTGACACCTACATAGAGCTGAAAGCTTCTAAGGAAGCAAATATTGCCATAACTAAGACTCAAGAAATTTAATAATGGGACTTTGCTATTTTACATGGCGCACCTTAAGCTTATCGAGGATATGACCTTAGATAGGGCGTTTTGGAGGTCGAGGATTAGGGCAGAAGGTTAGTAGGTAGTCAAGTGTTATCTCCGTGCATTCCAGTAGATTAGTACTAATCTCGTAATTTCTGCCCTTCAATTTCTGTTTAATACCTATTGTTCTTTGTTTCGGTTATCACATTATTTTGATGTTGTTCCTAATGCCATGTAATAATTTTGTTAGTATTTGTTATGTTTGCTTTGTGACTGTGTGTTATTTTTAAAATTGCTTTGTTATGAGTTACTTGAGCCGAGGGTCATTCGGAAACAACCTCTCTAAATCTTCACGAGGTAGTGGTAAGGTCTACGTATACCCTACCCTCCTCACACCCTACCTAGTGGGATTACACAGGGTATGTTGTTGTTGTTGACTTTGCTATGCATGTGAACTTTTATGTTTCGTAGGGAATCTTAGTCTTGCATTAGCTTGACTAGAATTAGATGTAACAATATTACAAGATTGTGTTATTTTTATATATAACAGGGGTCTTTGGACAACTTCCGTGCATTTCGATTGTTCTACCGAGTATTTGCATTTTCTCACCAACATAGGTATGGTAACTTTTCCCAACAAGACTTAGATAGATGGAAGGAAATTAATTAAAGACCAATATTAATCACCAACCAACTTGTATGGAACGAAAGCGTAATTATTATTATAGTTGAGCAGTAGTGGATCCAAACCCTAATATCTCAAGATCTCCACTACAATTTTATCGACGACTACGACTTAGGTGCAAGTCATATACTTTTGGAAGTTGTATTAATAACTATTCTACAACACCAAAGAAGTAGAAGACCACATTGCCAAGATCTCCTATCCCCTCCCGCATGTCGATTGTAACAAGGGAAATGCTTGAGCAACATTAAAAAGATTATAGTTTCTCTGGATACATTTAAAGGATATTCCACTTGTAGACATCCAATAATAGCCTTTGATTAACTCCCATTCAAATAAATTGCTTCCATATGCATATTGAGGACATGTTTAATGAGAGAAAAAAAATCCATGTGTGACACAAACATACCATAACATGGTGTAGAAAGAGTTATCCACATCCCTAATCACGTAATTTTGAGTAACTCGCAAATCGAGAAGAAAAAATGCAGTTTCCTTTAATCTCTTTTAGTTCCATGTTCATGATTGTCAACTTGTATCTTTTTAAGAATTGTCTTTCAAAACGTCGCAAAGACAATTTCTTATGTAGTCTCACGAAGCATCTGACTTCTCTTGTTGGTTCTATTTGTAACTACTCAATTATAAGATTTCATATCCATTGGATAAATCTTTAAGGGTCTTGAACAGTTAACCATCCACATAAACTATACAAGAATTGGCGAAAAAAATTGTATGTATCATAATAAAAACAACACCAGTCATGCAATTGATTTTCAGTCATTAATAATTTCTTTCCGATAGTGTAATTGTCTCCACTTCTTTTGTTTACCTATGTGGAAGTTTCGTCTAGAACATGCACCCGCTAATGTTGCACTCTAGAAAGTATTTTCAATGTAGTCCGATGTCATGAACTTTCACCCTCTTTATCTCCGGCCTCTTAAGCCAATGGATGCACTCTTCTGGAGAAATTCATCGTAAAGTGGCATATTGAATAATGTGAAAAATGCAAGGACATTTTCATATTCCCTCAAACTCACTAATCTTGGTTATACATGAAGAAGATACAGCAATCCAACATTAAGTTTCTAAACTCTTATACAGGTCATGAGTTTGGTAGTTTAAAGCTTTATTGGGCAAAATTTGAAAGCGCTTTCAGTAACTTAATGAGCTTTTAAAGTGTCACGATCCAAGCCCATGACACATATTGTCTGCTTTGGCAACAGACCTTACAGATTTGCCTCTTTGGCTACGCTATCATCAAGCCTAAACGCACACACACTATGTGAACGTTGACCCACTCTCATCGACCTATCCTCCATCATGGGCATCACATAAAACCCACCTTACGGACTCAGCGAGAACACTGAGGTTTGCCCCACCATTGTACTGAGGAAGTGTCAGGCTTTGATCCCATATTTGTCATGACTCAAGTGGTACATATTGTCCACTTTGGTCCAACAGACCTCAAGGATTTGTCCTTCGGACTACATCATAATCGAACCAAAACATAAAATGTGAACTTGTACTATGCCTTACGATGCTCGTCAGTTTCCTCTCCCATTCTGATGTGGTAATTTCCTAAGGTGTCATGTGCAATCCTTCTTCCTTCTTCAGAAGCATGCCACCCTTGAAGCATGTCAATCCTTTTCTTGACCCTCCTTCTTACCCTCCGTCATGGGCGTCACATAAGTTTGAAAAACAAGCTTACAACATTTCTCAAATTCGTTGAGAACTTAATTAGCTAGTCTTCCAGCTTCCTTGTTAAGTCTTATTTGCAAGTTTTTTAAAAACAGTTATCTATTTCAATCATGAGACCGAGATCTAAATTCTCAAGTCAAATCCTAACCAGATATCTCTAATTTATTTATTTTTCATTTTTTCTATTTTTATATAAGTAATGAACGGACAACTTTCCTTTAAAGTTGTTCCAAGTGTTTGCCAACTAGCATTTGGTTTATCTAATTGTGTGTGTCAACAATGCACAGCAATTACAGATATAGAATAATGAATGATATTTTAGATGAGTAAATATGTGTGATATGCAGGCAGCAAATCAATCCACTCACATACAACTTGTAAATAGTTACCTCTAGTAAGCAGTAACATACTCATATCTATTACCATTCCGGTACAACTCGTGCCCTTCAAAGATTTATTCCTGAACCATATCTATTTAAAATCCTAAATTCCTGAACTAGAAATGGTTGTTAGCTAGTATTAATTTATTTCAAGGCTGCAATAAAAAAGACACTACACACAGCAAAAAAAGACTGTTCACAAGTTAATTTATAACTTTAATTGATAGCTCATCCAAACAAGTAGGAGGAAGATTAAATTCAATCATCATCAGCAAAAACTGGAAAAAAAATAATTAAAGTAGACACTCACGAGACATGATATACGAAAGTCCAATGACACATAGGAGCAAGATTACAATCCGCTTTTTAGCTTCTTCAATGAGGTCCCGAACCGTCACGGCCTGCCCTTGGGTGGTGCTCATGTCGGACCTCCCCCGATCAAATCCTTCACACCACCACAACAACCTTCAATCCAATTCACAATAAACAGAAACAGAACTCAACCAATTCAACTTCTGAATTTCCCAATTCTCATCAATTGAAACAGCAACAAATCGGCGCACATTCTCATCCGCATAAGATCACGCTGTAGGATAAAAAAAAACATACAATCCCCAATGTAATGAAAATGAATAAACGGAGATTGATAGGTTTTTGAGATACCAGTGATGTTTTCTCTCTCTAGAAAAAAAACTTTTTCTCGCTCTAACTTCTCTGTAAGCGAAATGTTCAACTGAATGGGAGTGGTGCAAGTTTAACTAGTGCTTCAGAGTTTTTGATTGACGGCTTGAAGAAGAGGAGGGAACGCCGCATGGGGAATGGGGGAGTGACGGGATCGTCCGGTTTGATTGATTCGAAACTTGAAAAGGAGCAATAAACGTGTCATGTGTCTATTTTCGTCATTTCATATCTTGAATTCCGTTGGGCAATAACTCATGCTGATTTGTCCCAGAGAGTTTGCTCATCCTCGCTTAGATGCATGTAATCTAATTGTAAATTTCTAGTGACAAATTTGTTGGAATTTACGATCTGGACCTTTTTCCCTCTGATTTGGGTGCCAAAGTAGAGAAGAGCAAGAATTGTGGCAGATCCGAATTTTGAATTTTATAAATTCTATTTTTATTTTTTTTAAGATCTTTCAAAATTCAAAGTAATTTCAATTAAAGTATTTTTAGTTTTATATTATACTTTTTGTCGATTCACTCACAATGATTAAATATCTATAATTCCGTTTTGAAGGTTGAGCTAAACATTTTGAACAACCTTCTCGTATTTTATTTTTGATATATGCTATTTTACATATTCATTATAAATTATTGTGAACTGTTGCCTTTTGTGCTATTTGTTATGGAGCTAAGTAGCACAGATACTACTTGAAATAGAAAGGACCATCTTTATTTGTCCATTTACCTAAACAAAACAATACACGCTAAGTAACAATCACATGTGTATATTAATATTAATACTACTGATTGATAGAGTAGTTACGATCCTAATTTGTATGATAGTGCTAAAAATTGAAAATCACTTTCCTTTTGGAGGAAGTTGCTCCAGTTAAGGTTTGTTTGGTCATGCAATATGAAATTATAAGATGAAGTTAAAGTTTTGTTTGGACATGTAATTTAGAGCTTTTGTGTTGTACAATTTTTCATAAACATAAAAATCACATAAGTTATAAAACTATTAAAATAGTCTCAATTATTTATTCAATTTTATCAAATAAACAAAAAATTATAAAATTGCATAATAAATTATTACAAAGTCATTATGGTCAATCTTGTTCACTAAATATAGATGAATTTTGTTTTATTAAACATTAAAGTAGTAGTAATAAATTTGATTGATAAATAAATTTGATAAAAAATGAGTAATGAATTTGATGAATATAAATGATAAAGTAGAAATTTATTTAAAGTAATAATTAATTTTATGTTGGTGAGAATAATAAAATTTAAAAAGTAATAATATGATTATAAATTTTATTTACATATGAAATATATGCTAGTAGATATAAATGTGAAGTTGTTTTAACAAAATATAAATTTGTGGATCGATTTTTGTATTTAAAAAATTTCAAATCATGATTTTTGGAGCATATGGGATTATATCTCATGATATGAAATCAGGGTGAAACCACATGTTCAAACGCTGATTTCATCTCACGATTTCATATCGTAATACGGAAGGGGACCCACCTATTCCCTCGAGGGTGCACGTGCATCCGTTTACTTCGAAAAATTATATGTATATGTGTATATGTATACCTTGAGTTAAATATATATTTTATTAAGCATTTAAAAACATTAAAATCATCTGCCTGAGCTGGTTTAGGTGCATGCATTGGTAGGAGATATTTGTGTTCGAATCCCAATTACAACTTTTTGTGTTTGTTTTTTCATTTTTATATGTGAAGCTTAAAAATGCGATCTCATGGTGTAAGGTGAAATTTAAATCACCAATCTAGAAAGCAAACTTTATTTAGCAAAGTTATTTAATTCATATTTATACGTTAGTATATTAGTTTTATATTTTTATGTTTGACAAAATTATCATACGAATCGGCATTGGGTGACATGCTTTAACTAACGTGCATTGGTCATTGGTGGTGCATCCGTCATCTTCAAATTCTGGATTCGCCTGTATCGTGATATGGTATCGCATGGCAAAACGCCTACTTAGTTTTAATGGCAAGCTTTCAAAAGTCATACTTTAAAGAGAATGCAACTAGTTTTAAGATCATTAAAATCAGTTTACACTTCAAAAGCACTTCCTAAACGTGCACTCCGGGGCGAATCTATAGGTAGCGATGGGGGTGCCACGGCCCCAGTGATCTTAGTTGAAATTTTGTTTATATATGTATATACGTATAGGATATATTATAAATAGTAAACTTGTCACCCAAAGAACAAATTAGTGGCATGGTGCCACTGGTGGCGGGTTGAGCTTTTTCCCCAGGTACGCATGATCGATTCCTGATCTACACTTCTTTCTTTTGCTAAAAAATAATTAGAATCCCCACAAGGATTCGAACCCGCAACATTGCCACATTTAAAAATATGTCATTACCATTAGACTATGGGTACGACATGATGATACATGCTTTACTATATTAAATAATCAGAATATGATAACACGTTGTAAAACTTCTTCATTTGTATTTTGTTGACTTTTCTTCTCTTTTTTATTTAAACATAAAATATTACTCTTTTCAATTTAATTTATGTGATATACTTTCTTTTTAAGATTATTTCAAAAGAATATTATTTTTCTATTATTAGAAACAGTTTTAATTTATAATTCTCCTTTTACCCTTGTGAAAAAAATCTATAGTCATAGAAATGACTAAGATTGGTTTTAGATCTTCTCCTCAATAATTTTTTTTTATTTTTGTTAAATTTTTTGAAACTGACGTCGAGTTACTCTTACTCTTTGTTCTATTGTCTAATTCATTTGGATGCATATGAAAAAAGAAATAGCTTAGATTATGATAATTTAAATCTTATCGAGAATTTAAAATTATAAAATAAAATGCATGTTGCATTAAAGGACGACATAAAAGTTATACAGAAATTTCATATGATTTCGTTGGTCTTTTAAGATTTTTATTGTTGTGATTCAAAATATCAACATAAAACTTCATTTTTGTTACTGGAATTATGCATGTGAAAAATTTCAATCACTTTATTTAAGTATGTTACATAGAGCGTGAGCTATTAATAAATATACCTATGTCAATTATTGAGTGTATTTAAAATATGAAAATTCATCAAGTGCAATTGTATACGACATTGTTGGAAGTTTTTTCTCTTTGCGTCAAGTTGTCATAATTTATTTATTTTTTTGATTCATTTGTCTTTATAAACTAAAAAGATGAATAACCGAACAATAGTCCCAATTTACTATTTACAAGGGCAAAGTAGAATAAATATCTGATTGATATAATGAAACACGTTTATTTGAAGGAGATATGACACCCACAACCTTTAAATTCTGGATCCATCTCTGCGTGCACTTATATAATTTTTTTTGTCTCAATTTATATGATATAATTCGAAATTTGAGAGTCAGATTTTCTTTTTGTGAATTGTGCATTCCGACATACAATAATATTTCTTAAAAATAATTTACATAATTAGAAAGTAGCATGCAAGTATTATAGACCATCAGAATTAATAATTTTAAATATATAAATGATACACAAATAAATAATTGTTTGCCCCCAAAAATGTACAGTTGAACTTTTATGTAAGATATAAAAGAAGCGTGAATTGAATCGATCAAGATAACGAAATGAATAAGTAAGTAAAATTATAAAAAAAAACAAGGTGAAGACTAAATGAATAAATTTTTAAAAATTAAGCAATTATAACATGTATTGGTCTAATTTCAATGATATATATTTGATGAAGTTGACTCTCAACAAGCGTAATGAATATCAAAATTGATAAATATACAATGACATTAATAAGTGATTGTCGTCTCATAATATAACAACACGGCACACACTAAATCTTTTGATCCTATCACAAAATATAAGCACAACACCCGAAAGCCACAATGGTTATCGATATATAGTAAAGATCAAAAGATTGACGATAGTGATCATAGTGATTGACAATTGTAATAATTACGACAGTTGGCGATGATGATTGTAAATGATGGCTAGTGATACTAATAATTGATTGCATATAGAGATTGACAACGATGATAATTATAGCTAAAATAATGGTTGTGGGTGATGAATAGTAATGATGATAGATAATGATGAACAACGACGAAGATAGTACATTAATTGATAATGATGGGTGTTAGTGCCGGTGAATTTTGATGAAATTAATTAACTATCATCTTTAACCATGTTAAATAAACATCTCAATGGTATTAATAGTTTTAATTACCTAGTAACTATTTAGACTCATAAATGGTTGTAACTATGCTTGATAATTAAAATATGTATTATAAATATTCAGATATAAAAAAATAAACTAATTTAATAAATAACAACTAAATAATTAAAATTAAAATATGTATTTAATGAAACATATACATGGGAAAATGACAAAAAAGAAGTTGCACCCTGCATAATTAGAAGAGAATACAGGGCTACAAATATCTTCTTGGCGAAGGTTCACGGTCGTTCACCAACTCGACAAAACCAAGAAGCCTTCTAAAGGGCAGCTGTAATAAACTACTATCAACAAAAACTCAATTTGTTAGGAAAAAAGAGATTTAGTATATACTACTGTAAATAATTTCCATATTGTTAATTTTTTTAACTTGTTATAACCAAGATTATATTTTATAATAACAATAAATTAGAACATGTTTAGTGTATGTACATAATCTTATTTTTATCTTCAGATAAAAGTAAAGAGATCGTTTTTTTATGACACACCCAATTCGAGTAAAACATATTAAAAATCAAGAATATAAAAATAAATGTTAAGGAATCTCCTCCATCCGATCCTTTCTAATTAAGCTTGTCACACATGATTTGCCTAATTCGATTCACATCTTTTATGTCGTTTGTGAGTATTGTGCAGGAATAAGTGCATACTCAAAGGATAACACCTATGAATTTCCCTAGGATTTTTTTAAAAAAAAAACACACAAAAAAACGAAGAATAAAGCTATAGCCGTGAGGAGACAACATGTAAGAGTTTTTGGCCAAAATCATCCTTAAACTATATCTCAAACTTAAACTTAAGTATCATTCTTGACAAAAAACATCCTTCAAGTATTTAAAAGTGAACAATTTTCACCTTTCTACTTGAATTTATCAGAAAACCAACAGATACCATAAAAATCAAGTGATCATCCCCTCGTAATTATTATTCTTAGATACGTCAAAAATTCTATTGTGAACTTTTTCGATAATTAAATTTAGCATTATGCAAAATCTTTTAACTTGACAGTTTTTTTCCATTTTTTTTCCATGTAATTAGATATTAAAAATATTATTAGTTGAAATATGTTTCTTCTCAATTGAATATGCTAGAAGTGGCGTTTGTTGGAGACTTCCGCTTCTAAAAATGTAGAATGAAACTCAAATGCGAGACATAATCAATATTTTGATCACTTCAATAACAGATTGGCCCAAAAATTTATTGATCTAAATACAGTTTGGCTATGAAAAAGGTAAAGATAATTAAACTCCAACTTCTCTCTGTTACTAAACGAGAAAAAGAGCAAATCATGTATCCTCACACCTTCCAAACATTTTTTATTTCCGTAAACAATAGTGTCTAAGATTTTTAATATTTTTTTCAGGAACTTCTTATAGAAAGTAATGAAATTATGCAGGAAAACTTTTGTTGATAATCACGTGAGCTGCTTATGTTTTTGTAAAATCCCTTAATCTTTTGACGATATCTAACAAAAAGATGAAAATTGTTCACATTTAAATACTTGAAGAATGTTTTCTGCTAAGAATAATACTTTAAGGATGTAGTTTAGGTTTGATGTATAATTTAAGGATGTTTTTGGCCAAAAACTCCGACATGTAACACCAAAACTACAAGAACAAAACTGTATAATAATAATAATAATTATAAAAAAATTAGATAAACAAGTAATGTGTTTTATTTAAAATCTTAAAACTTATAATTATCTCATAGGAGTAGTGTAAAAGCCGTATAAAACTACTGTGAAAACTAAACAAAAATGAAAAACCTCGAACCTGGGAAAAGAAATACAAAAGCTCTAATCACATGCCGTAATCACGCGCGGGGATCTACTTTCCTATTTGAATATTTTCCTCTTGATTCTACCTTTTCTATTTTCTGTTTCAGCGATAATTCTCGCATCGTCATTTTCTCTAAGACCCCAAACTACACGCTTCAAAGTATTTGTTATTAAGACAAGTCATATGTGGCCTCAAAAAATATCTAAACAAAATATGCGGACAACTTCAAAATATAATCGACTTATGCGTAAAAACAATCGCAATTCGCCCACGTATTTGAAAAAAAGGCAGGTGCTCTATATTTTGCAAGTTGGCTAAAGGTCATCAAAACGACATCGATTCATTCAACATTTTCCTTTTCTGCATCTTCTTCACTGTTTCACGTTTCTCCGTTATGTCTTGAACCTGTTTGTCTTGGTGCTCTTTCAACTGTCCACTCTAGTTCTTCACGCCACTCGAAAAGACCTAGAGAATCTCAAGATCTTGGTTTCAAACTGCTGAAAGACATTAGTCTTAAAGAAAAAAGTGAACTCCGGTAATGTCTACTGGACTCCCCGGAGTGCCGTTGGGTCCGCCGTTGCCGTTTCCTCCGGCGGATAATGCATCTACTCCAACATCTCCAGTGGACCCAAGTACTACTCCTCCGTCTCCAGATGTTGCTAGTCAGCCGTCTCCGGCGATCTTGGTAAATCCGCCGCCCTCATCAATTAATGGAAGCTCTCCCACGAGTGCTCCGTCGAAGGGGTCGGCAAATAGTACTACTTTACTAGCACTTGGAGTTGGAATTGGGATTGGAGGAGCACTTGTGCTTATATGCGTGTGCATTTTTGCCCTTTGGTATAAGAGGAGAAAAAGGCGTCTTGGGTTAAATGGTTTTGGTCATGATCCATCTTCACAAGCTCCTAAAGGTGAAATCTTTGTGACTATTTCTTCTTATATTGGATTTGATGACCATTTTGGGCTTAGTTTATTTTTTTTCCTTTTATTGCAATTTTAAATAGTTGAGTTGGTGTTCAAAACAAATTTAATGAAGTGTTCTTGCATTCTCACTGTTCCTTAATTTTACTTATCATTTATTGGGGTCATTTGGGTCTGAAGTCATATTGAATAATTTAATTCTAGTCTGATTATAAGCAAGTATTTTTTTAATGATTTATTTGCTGAATTGAATATAAATTTGGACTTTAGTTGTTGGCACCTTTGAGTATTTGTTCCCTAGTGTCTATTTTAAAACAGAGGTTTTGTTTCATACACTTAAATTTTTTGAATTTGTAGTCATCCTCATAACACATTATGTTACTATGCACCTTGCAGACCTCACTGATATGATATTATCATGTTCTTTGGTAGATCAGTGACCCCAATGGAGCTCCTTGTTTTATTACTTATTACAGTTTGTGTTTTAATATATTTGTTGAACTTGAGGGCCAGTGGACTGTCAAAAGACTTTTCTTATGTATTTGGGTAACATCAAAACACATTTGTTGCATCACTAATTTCATCTATGTCCTTGGTTATGGTTGGTGATGCTGAGATCTTTTGAATTTTGTCCTCGATATCCAAGGAACTATCAATTAAGTGAAGTAGTTTTGTGTTTTTTTATTGAGTTGATGATTATTAAGAATAGAATGAAGATTCAAGCGTCAGTCCATCAAATTTCTGCTTCTCTTGGGAAAATTAGTAGTAGTGGTGGTGAGGGGGATATTTTGTGTTCCAATGGCCTCAGAAGAAGCACTTAAGATGTAAAATTATTGCATTTCAGCTATACCTCATTTTTTTGCTGTTACATAGTACTCTTTAACAAATTAGTATATCCAGAAGTAACAGTGTGGAAGTAAGTAATTGAATAGTATATCCAGAAGTAACAGTGTGGAAGTAAGTAATTGAAGCTAAAAAAACTAAAAGTGCTAAAATTCTTGGTGGCGTTGTTCCCTTATGTGCAAAGTATCAACTGCAGTTGAAACTTGAATGTACTTCCTTTGGGGATTGTTTGTGTGTAATTGCCTTTTCCTGGGGGGAGGAGGGGCCTTATTAATTTTTGTTTAAAAATCCATGATATATATATATATATATTATTAGATCATCATCATCAACATCATCATTTACGTAATAAGGTTTTGTTTCTCCTTGTTTCATGCTCAGATAATTTTTTTGGTGGTCAATATCATCACTGGCAACAAAATGCTCCTCCCTCAGCAGAAAACATGGTGAGGATTCCACTAAACCCTTCCCCTCCACCATCCATTACATCAGTTTCACAAGTATCTACAGTAAATGGATGTACTCCTCCGCTGCCACCTTCCACTGGTAGTAACTTGAGTACTGACAAACCTTTTCTACAAACAACTCCTGATTCCAACTTGAGTTTCTCGAGAACTACATTCACCTATCAAGAATTATCATTTGCTACCGATAATTTCTCTGTTTCCAACCTCCTTGGTCAAGGTGGTTTTGGATATGTATACAAGGGAGTATTCCGTGATGGGAAGGAGGTTGCAATTAAGCAACTAAAAGCTGGAAGTGGGCAGGGGGAGCGTGAATTTCAAGCAGAGGTGGAGATTATTAGCCACGTTCATCACAAGCATCTTGTTTCATTGGTTGGACACTGCATTTCAGGGGTGCAGAGGTTGTTAGTTTATGAATTTGTCCCAAACAAAACCTTGGAGTTCCACTTGCATGGTTAGTTCTCAGAATATCTAGATAGTTTTTCTTCTGCAATTTAGCATAGACTGCTGTCATAATTGCTTTTATTAGAGGTTCTTCGCAATCATTTTATGGAGCAGAAGTTGTCCTCACCATATGAACTAAATTTAAGCTTAATTAGAAGGAGAAAATTATTTTGCAGATGAATAGGTATTACAAATGACCAAGTTTGATGTGCATAAATAAGCACCCATAATTTAGTGCGGTTCAAAGAGAGGAATTTAAAGGGTAAGGGGCTTGGGTGTTCATATTCACTGATTTTCTTGTCTTATTCGGTATTCAAAATTTTTCTTGCTTTTATTTAGTATTTTAAACTTTTTCCTGAAGCAGAAGAGTTGCGTACCACACGATCTAAAATTGAACTTACAAAAAGGACAAAACTTTCTTGCAGATGTTCAGGTGTTACAAATGACCAAATTTTGATGTGTGTGAAAGAGCACTAATCATTTAGTTTTGTTCAAAGAGAGGGAGTTGAAGGTTAAGGGGTACATGCTCTTTCTCCATTTCCAATGAGGTTGTGTGCCCCTTTTTTTTAAATTGCAAGGGAGATCCATTGATTTCCTTGCCTTACGGGAAATTTTGTGCGGTGCACTTCTTGTTGCCCCTTTACCCAAACCATCTTTTCTAAAGGAGAAAGAGAAGAATGGAAAAAAGTTGTTTCCTAATGTCCTTCAAATTGACATGTGAGTTGAAGAAGAAATTGGCATATTCACACTAACAGTCCAGTTCCAAAGCTACAACAAACAAGTCTAACTTTGTGATACCAATTCCTTTGAGTTTTAGCCTTTTGTTAAATCTATTTCGTTATTTTTAGAATGAGACTTGTGAAGTATATATTCCAAGTAAGTCTGTTTCTTTCCTTCCCAACTCCTTGTTTTCCTCTATTATGTTTTGGACACAGTTCCTGGAGAGGTATCTCTTATTGTTGTGCTTAATTGTCATTTGATCTTTTTAGGAATCCCTAGAAAAGTCATAGAGAAACTGCGATTTTCTTGTTCTTTTCAAGTGTGAGTTCTAAGTAACTAGTAATCTTAATGCATTATTATACCCCTGGTTGTCTATCTTGCCATGGCTGTTGCCCAAGAGTTGAATGTTTTCTTTATCATGAATGGTTGAATATGTTACTTTTACCTTTTTTAATATTCAGATATTGATACTTCTTTTACCTGTTATTATAATACAAATAAAAAGGAGACATAACTGCAGGCAAGGAACATCCCCCACTAAGCTGGGAAACTAGGATGAGAGTTACTTTATGCTCTGCGAGAGGATTGGCATACCTGCACGAAGAATGTATGTTCATGAGTTGCAGAATTCTACTAATTAATATCACCTTTCTTGTTTTAGTAGGCAGAATTCATGATTTTGCATTTGAATATGTTGAAATTTGTCTGTCTTGGCAGGTCATCCCAAGATCATACATCGCGATATCAAGGCCTCCAATATTCTTCTTGATGACAATTTTGATGCAAAGGTGAAATGGACAATTCTGCATCTGTCTGTGTATAGTGTGCATCAATCTGCAGTTGTTTTTTTAGTGTTTCTGGTAAAACATGCCCCTTTCATTTTCCACTATTATCTACTTTAGAGTGCAAGAGCTTTAAATATGTGGAGAATGACCGGGCTACTTATAAGAGACACCCCTACAATAATAGAAGATACAATTTTGAGGTTTAGTGACGATTATTCCTTTTCTAACTGCATGAATGCCTAAGGCAACTGTGCCCTTAAATCCTTAATGCAATTTTATCCTGCCAGGGGGAAACCAAGGCTGAGCTTTTTCTCTCCTTCGTTTACCTTGGAGCTTCGATTGACAACAGTGAAATAAGTCAATAACTGCCAAAGTTACCAAGTTAAAAAAAAACAGTGAAACAACTGCCACCAAGCTCTGTTTATTATAATTACAGTAAGATGATATTATTAATGATAGACATCATATGTGAGTTGATAGCTTCAAAAACCTGGCATATGGTTCTCTTTTTAAAACCTCAACGTTTTATTTGGGCACATTATTAAAGTAAGAATCACGGCATTTGACACAAGAAGTTGGTGGAACCTGACATGAAGCGGAAAGTATCTAACTATCTACTACGGATTTGTTTTCTCGATCTGAAGTAAGAAACAGAAACGAGCCTGCTTGCTCTTTTTTCCTTCAAATATTTTCTTTCGACTTGTATTCTCTGAATTTATTTTTAGTAAGTTGAAATGATATTCGAAAGCCCAGGCCATCAAATATGATCTGAATTTTGTTAATCTTGTGTGGCTGCTGCTGTGGTTTAGTGCTGACTGAATGAATACCTCTCTTTTTTTCTTTTACATATAAGTTGATTGCTAGATGCATTTGTTATATGTGATCCAGGTTGCTGATTTTGGGCTTGCGAGGTTGAATTATGACTCTGATACTCACGTCTCCACACGAGTAATGGGAACTTTTGGGTAATACTCTTTTTATTATCTATTAAAGACGTTTCTGTTTCCATCCTCATGCAGCATTATTCTGCAGTTGCTAAGTTACCCTTATCTCAAAAAAGTATTATTCTGCAGTTGCTATAGCACATTGAATCAAGATTTAATCCCTATACATTTACGGTTTATGTTTATCTCTGAGCTCTCCATATCTTTTCTTTCAATTACTTCTTACCTTTTACAGGTACTTAGCTCCTGAGTATGCTCTTACTGGGAAGCTGACTGAAAAGTCTGATGTCTTCTCTTTTGGAGTCATGCTTTTGGAGATTATAACTGGAAGACGGCCAATTGATAAAGCTCAACACTACCTTGACGATAACATTGTTGATTGGGTAAGGTTTTTCTGTAAGTGGTGCAATAATCTGGGACAACTAGATGTGGTTCAGATTTTCATGTGTGTAGCATTAGGTTAATACACTATATGGTTTCCAAGTTGTGAGTTTATGCATTCTTTCCTTTATTATTTGTAATTGCTAAGCTCCTGAGATGATCTAGAGCATCCATCTTCTTCTACTCCCCCCCCCCAGTTAAATATAAAAGCAAAATAACATATCCCCTGAAAAAATTATCACTTTTCTCCTGAAATTAGGCGAGGCCTTTGCTTACCCAGGCCCTGGATGATGGCAACTTTGATACTCTGGCTGATCCAAGATTGGACAAGAATTATGACTTCACTGAAATGACCAGAATGGTCACTTGTGCTGCTGTGTGTGTGCGCCATCTAGCACGTCGCAGGCCTCGTATGAGTCAGGTACCTTCTACTTGTGAAAGCTCTATTTTATACATACACTGTAGCTGCATGATTACCTTTAGATTTGCATGTGGAAAGAAACTGTCTGAACTTAGAAAGTAAGGTTAAATTCCTCTTGTGACAAAAGGTTGTAATGATTTATATTTGAGTATTTTTGCTTCTTTTCTGCCCGAAATAGTTATTAGTTGTACCCCTTTGACATCTAAACTGGTGTCTGATACTTGTCGCCTAAAGAACATATTTTGTCCTATTAAACGCATACTCTACCAGTTCCTACTACATGTGCCAGGTGCCTCTATTTATTTCCTTGCACAATTAGCATCTCAAAATGTAGATTACTTATTACAAGGAGGTTATAGCGCGTATTTGTAGTTTTACCTTTTTTTTCTAGTCTAGGTCCTTTAGGAATATTCCTCAAATACCCTAAACCTTGTTCTTTATAAATTCTCGGGACAACACTGTGTCACATTGTGTTCTTTATGGGTACTAACAATTACTGCAAGTCTACAAGAGATTTCCTGAGAATGTCTCCTTGGGTTTTAGATGTTAAAAATAAGAAAGCAATTTATCATTTCTCTTGAAACTACTTGGAAAGAAAGCAAAATACCCCCTTTTAGTAGCATACTCACCTTTTAACTGTCCTTACAAATGGAATAGAACAACTTGTTGAGTGCTGCTTCATCGTGCATTAGCTCAGCGGAAGCTGGACTATACAATTGAAAATTTGAAATAACTTGGATCTATAATCACCTTTCTCAATCCCAAGGTGGTTACACTATATTCGAGGATTTAGGAAACATCTGAAGTATACCAATTCTTCTTGTTAGTTCTAGAAATACACATATCATCTATCTAAATTAAGCCAAAGTAAATCTTACTTTGTTTTTTGAGATCTCAAGTTAGAAACTTAGTCTCCCTCTCTCTAATCTCTCTTTTCTTCTTGAATGGCTCTTGCCTTTTAAATTTCATGCTTACCACTTTTTATTTTTTCCCCCGGAATTCTATATTTACGGTCAAAGAAAGACTTGGCTTAATATTCAGTGTTGGAACTTTTCTTATGCAGATTGTCAGAGCTTTAGAAGGAAATTTGCCATTGGATGAGTTAAATGATGGACTTAGACCTGGACATAGTGGTATACATGAATCTTACGGGAGCTCGGATTTCGATGCTGTTCAGTACAAAGAAGACCTTAAGAAATTTAGAAAGATGGCACTGGAAAGCCAGGCACATAATTCTAGTGAATGCAGCGGGCCTACCAGTGAATTTGGCCCCCATCCTTCCGGTTCAAGTAGTGAAGGCCTAAGAACAACTCAAGGTACACGCTCTAGTATTGAAGGTCATCGAGAAATTAGAATAGACTAGAAGGCAGTTAGGAAGCAGAAAAGAGTGATTTTTTCGAATGAAAGGGAGCAATGTAATGAACTCTTCTCAGAAATTGTTGGATTTGGTAGTGTGTTTAGAGAATTGTTAAATTTGGCATACCTTTCATATGCCACTCATCTTTGTAATTATCAATTGATCTAGGTGCTGTTGCAGATTTTGTAGTGTTCCCATATCTAGTTCCTCAAAAGTTACATGTAAAGAAAGGATTATCAAATACATGTCTTGCATCTATTGATTTGATGTAAATACATTTTTACTCTGTTTGCGGTTGCTCGGGGCTTTGAGCCAATTAGAGCACAGCGGTCTCAGCTTTTACAATATTTTTCATGGTGAAATATAAAATGAAACAGTTAGCTTGGTTTCATGTTGTTTTGACCAAATCTTGGTTGTTGTATGTACTATCGTCCGAATAGTAATATTTGGACTTCAAATTCAAGCCTAGAGTGACAGTGGAATACAGGTAATCAAATTTCAAATAACGTGATTGTTATCATCATTGTCGATATCTTGTTGACACAATGATGTCACCCAATTCTTTTTTGGAATTAACAATATATATCGTTCGGCCATCTAGCTTATTATTCTGATTAAGAAAAGGAAAAGTTTTGGGGTTTAATTAGCCTTGGGTGGAAGTTCTGGGTAAGCACAAAATACGAATAAAGAGGAATATCCCATTTACAATCACAATCCTCGCTGTAATAAAGATGTGACGATTGAATTTTTGAATTATAATCCCTCCGTCTATTTTTACTTATCTACGATTACTATTACTTATCCAATTTTGAAACTCAAAAAATAATTTATTAGTTAGAAATTATTAGGTATATAGCATTATATTAGTCTTCTTATAATTATATTTCAAAATTATTTATCCACCGTTGTCCATTTGTGTAAACAAATTATCGATAAGATAGCTGATCTCAATCCATGGAATAATTTTTGTGCATTTCATTCCCATATCGAACAATTCTCTAGTTTCTTACTTGTACTTATTATTAATTATAATTAATTTTTAACATATTTTTGAAATATAAAATTAATTATTAAGGTGGGAATTTTAGCACTGGTAAAATTTACATTTTTTTCTTAACTAATTACGCAAGCAAAAAATTTTGTGTCCACCCAACCCCACCCCACCCCTCCCCTCCCTCTCTCTTTCTCGAAAGTTGATCGTACCAAAACGAAATTCAATTCAATATCACTGCTCTTCGAATTTTTAAGCTTTTTTGGTTTCAAATTTTTTTTATGGCTTCTCGAAGGCGGATGCTTCTCAAGGTCATAATCCTCGGCGATAGTGGGTTAGTATTTCCTAAATTCTCATCCAATTATTCCGATCTCATCGGTTTCTTTGCCAATGTAATGGTTGTTTCATGCAATTTTGTTGTTTTGGTTTCCGTAATCTAAGTTATATCGTTTGATTCGGTTTCATTCAATTTCGTCCCAAATCTGAGAGCCTCAGATTGTTGTTAACGTTGTATAGCAGCTGAATTTGCTTTTTTAGTCTTTCTATTCCCTATTGATTCTTTGACCGATGAGAAATTGAAAAGAATTGACTGTAGTATGAGCGCCAAGGTGAATCTAAGGAAAATATATTGTGAAATAGTGATTCATTTTGGTTTCATATATAGATAGGGTGTAGGTTGAAATTTGTTTGTTTGAAGTTGTAATTTTATATTAAAAAAGAACAATTTTGATATAATGGCATTTTGCATTCGTAAGTTTCTTTAATTTTTATTCCTGTTTGAACTTTCTTAGTAGACCTTTTGATGGAGCCTTAAATTACTTGTGTGCTGTGAATTCATGAGTTGATTATGATGGATCCTGTCTTAATTTTTAAATGTCTTCGTGTTGTTTGTACACCACTTTATCATGTAATGTGTGTTATTAACTCACCTTTTGATCTGTTTGTAGGGTGGGGAAGACATCTTTGATGAACCAGTACTTTCAGATTCCTCTCTGTTAAATTTAAAGTAGATATTTTTCTTCTCCATTTTGGGTTCCTTCTTACTGTATAATATTCTTCCATACTTACTTTAGGTATGTGAATCGCAAGTTTAGCAACCAATACAAGGCCACAATTGGAGCTGATTTCTTGACAAAAGAAGTTCAGTTTGAGGATAGGTTGTACACATTACAGGTTAGTTTCAAGACTCAGAAGCATATGACGAAAGTTATTCTCAGTCCTCTTTTATTCCGTGAAATGGCTCTGTCCATTGTTACTTGCCCCTTAACACTTGTTTCAGATAACAAATGTAATTAACACGACTTTGATTTCTAACATCAATCATGTGCCAAGATGTAATGACATTGCAGTAGAGTAGTGCCTATGAGAAGTTTCTGTAGGGTCTATTGCAGAAAGCTTTCTCCAAAATAGACATGGTTTTGACATGTCCAGTCACATACTTTCTCTTGCCCCCCCTCTAGACTGACCATTTCTTCTGCAATTTACTATTTTCACTATCAAGCAACAATGTGGAGATTCTTCTTAGTAAGTTATTTCTAAGAAGTAGTTTGCAACTGAGTGTCTTTTTGCTTGTCAGTTAAATATCCGTTTTGTGTAAGAACAAGAAGACAAGTATGCTTAAATCCCAAGAAAGTTGTGGTCGGCTATATGAATCCTCATTGACCATGTTGCTCCATTTAAGCCCACCTTAGACTTTTCTGTAATAATTGATTACATGATCTTTGCTCATAGGATACTGTTATTGTGGATGAAATGAGAGAGCTTTGCTTGAGATGGTTTGATCATGCCATGCATTGACCTACAGGTGCATCAGTCTGTAGATGTAAAACTGTGGTGAATGAAGGTATTAGAAAGGGGAGGAGGTAGACCTAAAATCGCATGTAAGGTAATTATCTCGATAGACCTAGAATTTCTTGGAACCAATACTCAAGTCTAAAGATAAGGCATAATGGAAGTAAAAGATTCATATAGATAGTTTGGGATAGGTTTGTCTTGCTAATAAGTGGATTCTGCACCTATTGCTTTTCTAGTCATAAATTTATATGCCAGTAAAATATATTGATCTTTTAATATTATCATTAAATTATTTATATATTTAACTTATGCTTCACGTTCATTTTTAAGTATTTGGTATGATGATAACATGAATTGAGCTTAAACGTGGAAACATGGTCAGTAAACTTGTTTGAGATTTGGGGGTTGTTATTGTTGTTTGCATATGCGATGTCCACTAATTTTATTTGACGAGTTTGATTCGATATCCTTAAATGTTCTTGCCACATTTTCAGTAGCTTCATACTTCTAAATGGGGTGTAGTTATTATTGTTATAGGATATTGTTGTTTGCATACACGATGTTCGATAATTTTATTTTACGGGTTTGATTCAATATCCTTGAAGTTCTTGCCACATTTTCCGTAGCTTCTTACGTCCAAATTCTACGTTTTGCCTTTCTTAGTTTCATATTTCAGGACTTGTAAACTGTTTCCAGGGGATGGTAAAAGGTCTTCTATCTTATCCTCATCCTGAATTGGGGAGTTTTAGACTTAGAATGAAATGCCTCTCAAAATTGAGCAAAGCTTTTAATCTCATAAGTCGTAACATGATTTTGGAGGCTGTTGGCTAGCTAATGTGCTAGTAAACTGGCAATGAATAGCTGGGGTTCTTACAACATCCTTTCTTTGACACCACCATCAGATAAAACTACTCTTGAGTTCTTTTATTTATTTTATTCCACCTTTCTCTTCACACACATATTACACCAGTTGCAGAGACTTTGCTATAAAATCATTGAGTCGAGATAGATGCATTAGTTCAAAAATAAAACCAACCTTCTGTTCTTGGTGCACCTATTTGTCCTTTTACCGCACCCAATGCCATAGGTGAGTCTGAAATCTAGCTGTGTATTTGATCTGCAAGCTGCAATCGTAGACAAGTTTAATGCACATATTTGTCAAAGCCGATATAATTTGTCAAAGCCGATATAATTTTCTTGCAGTCCTATACTCCTTTTAGCTTTCTCAAAAAAATGTTTCTTTTTCTCTTGTAGTCTAGTGGAAATTATAGCTGTCTCCAATTAATGATTTCTTCAAGTATAATGGAAATTAGCATTCTAACTTCATGGTTTTTAAGTTAATTTGAATTTATGGCCTGTAAGATATTGAAATATGGTGCTTTCGGATATGGCTAGAAATCCTGGATATTTTTCCAGAGTTGCTGACCTAATTACTTCTAATCTACTGGACTTATTGTGTTTGCCTTAGATATGGGACACAGCTGGGCAGGAAAGGTTCCAAAGCCTTGGCGTGGCTTTCTACCGTGGAGCAGATTGTTGTGTTCTAGTGTATGATGTGAATGTCATGAAGTCATTTGAGAACCTTAACAACTGGAGAGAAGAATTTCTGATCCAGGTAGTATAGAGTTATAGATTAGTAATTTGCTTGCAAGCTTTGACGTGTAGAAGTGATTTCTGAGAATTTTTTCCTTAATGTTCAGGCCAGCCCATCTGATCCTGAGAACTTTCCATTTGTTGTATTGGGGAATAAGATAGATGTTGATGGTGGCAATAGTCGAGTGGTAAATTAATATCTCTTGATTATTCTTCCTCACATGAGTGATGCTCTTACTGAATTTGGTATCTTTGGATGGATGTAAATGAGATCATTGGTTTCATAAGATTGGTTTCTGTGGATTGCAGGTGTCTGAGAAGAAAGCCAAGGCATGGTGTGCCTCCAAGGGGATACCTTACTTTGAGACCTCCGCAAAAGAGGGATTCAATGTGGATGCAGCTTTCCAGTGTATAGCTAAAAATGCTCTGAAAAATGAACCTGAAGAAGAAATGTGAGTACCTCTTCCAAACAGAATAGTATCTATATTTTGAACCTTAGTTGGTTCCTAAAAGCCTGTGCTTATGACTGGGAAAAAGAGAAATAGCTTGTTGTTTTAGAAGTAGAAGTGTCTGAAGAACTTTTTTGAAGGAGTCAATCAATGTCTTAGTCATGAAAAAACTGTCTTCTAGGCGAGGGATGATCTCAGAAAACTGATTAGCCTTGATCTTGATAGGTATATTTTGATGAAGATAAGTTAAATCAAGAGCCTTGAAAATTATTCTGCTGTTCTGATTTGATTGTTCTATTTCACATCTAGAGGGTAATTTGACGAAATTAGTTGTGAAGTTTGAAATACCTTAACATGCCTTTATAATTTAACTAAAAAGTTTGAAAATCATTTGAGAGGCACAATGAAATTGCCAATTTTTTTTATGTCAAAACATTTAGGATCCCCTTGAAGATTTTTGTTGATGTTAATTGCTCTTTTCATCTTAACCTTGTAGATACCTTCCCGATACTATTGATGTTGCTGGAGGAAATCAACCAAGATCAACAGGATGTGAATGTTGAAGATTTCCTTTGGTTGCATTATTCCATAGACTGCTAGTGCAAGTTCCCTTGATCTAATGATTTATTTACTACAAGACAGTTAAATTCTCTGTATTTGATTTTAGATTCCGGATTCCTCTCTTCGGAAGTGTAATTATGATGTTGCACCTTAATTTTTTTCCTCCTTGGATACTTATTGATGTTTCAGACTCTATAATGATACATGATAATGTACTATTCATGTTCGATACACTTGACTACATGTTTGACCTGTTTTCACCTGGCTCATTTCAGACTGTATGCTGTATGAATGGGCTTGTAGATTAACTTTTGAACACGGACGTATTGTCCTTTAGTCTTCCTGGCTACTTAAACGAACACTAGTAGTTTCCAAAGTCATGAAGCTTACCCAACTTTATTAATTTTTGCTTATATTGAGAAATGATGAGTCTAGTATTATTTTAAAAATTTCTTTTTGGAGTGATGTGTTAGTTTTATAAGTGTCTTACATAATTTACCTTGTCTAAAAAAGTTGTTCAGGAAACTATTGATGATAAGCACATACGTATTATTTAAAACTGATTTGTTATGACAAGTGCAAAGAGTGACTTCCATATTTGTTTAATCAATAATCCGGTTCCCAATCAATAATTTTGCAAAACGTTATCCATGAACTTTCTAGAAACAAACTATTCTTCACCAAAAAATTAAAAATGGAATTGCCAAAGGCCCTAAAACTAATCATTTTAGACAAATGGTAGACCCTCTTTAAGGTATTTCTTACAAATCACAAGTCATGTGAAAGCTAATAATTATATGGTGATAAATCAAACTCGGTCCCCAGTATCTTTTCATCGAAATCTTACTTCTATTCAGGCTGCGGGTTTCACGAGATATTCGGGTCCTTCTCGGACTTTAAACCGACAAATTATGTCGGTTTGAAAGTGGTGCCACGTACCGATTCGCTATCTACAAATGAGAAAGTGGTCCACATTTCTTTTGCCTTATAAATCACAATCAATCCTCTCTTTAGGGTTCCCAATTCAAGTAAATTAGGGCTTTTTCCTCTAGTGAATTTTTATTACCAGCTGAAACAATGGAGTTAACAAAGGAATCGGAAAGTTTGCTCGACAAAATCCGGCCACCGCTTCTCGAAGATGCAGGCCTCGAAGATTGTGCTCTACCACCGGAATTAATCAAAGAGGCATTTTTCAAAGCTGCCACCGCCGTACGATCTATGATTTCGGTATCGGACGACGAAGACGAATTCGAAGGCCAGTGTGTGAAAACTCCATCGTCAATCGAGGATTCTACTAAGGATGCTCTTGTAGGAATCACGGAGGGTATTGACAACATTCCCGGAAAATGTATTACGGAGAAGGGCAGCGGCGGTGAAGTGCCGGAAGTAACGAGCGACGTGGTGGCTGGCAATAAGAATCCGGAAGAGGGCGGTGACTTGGTGGGTGGATCATCTCTTCCGGAAGGAGGTCAATCTTGTGTGGATGGGCTGCAGGGTTTGGCGATTGGAGACAAAGGGGGGAAAATTAAGAAAAAGGAAGAGGAAGAAAGTGAGAAGCCAACTCTAGTTGAAGGTTTTGTATGAGCATATAATCAGTAAGAGAGAATTCTAATTTTGCTGGATATCTTGTAAATTTCTTTGAATAATTGTTGTACTAGTATTAGACATGTACTAAAACATTTTTCTATTTGAAGTTTAACTGATGGATTGATGTAATCATATTTTTAGTTGTATGTTCTTTTTTCAAGATATTTTGATTTTTACACCTAAATTATTTAGAAATATCATATTTTTTTCTGTTCAATTTGCAGATCATCGAATTTATTTCCACTAAAATGTGGTGGCTGAGACATTAAAGTTTGGCATTAAATAAATGAACTCGTTTCTTTAAATTGAATTTGGAGTTAAGGTCGTGCAGATGCTATGATTCAGTTTGTTGGGCTTGGTTTAGATGTTAGATGTTGATGCCTTTTTAATGTTTACTAGTACCAACTATGAGGCAAAACTATCACACCACACCAAATTGGTCATTATATAAATGAGAAAAAAAAAAAAGAGTTGTCATAGACATTCGTAAGGAATATTTACTTCATTTTGATCTAAAATATGAATACCGTATTATCTATGCTTAAATTGGTCCCAAGGGGAAGATGAACAACTTTATTAATGTTGTGGGGTGCAGGAATTTTGCTTCTGCGCGAGGGTATAAATATAATGATCAGTTGAAAAGAGTACAGTATTTTGAAAATAAAGCACTATTGCAACACCCATATGCATCTTTTCAATAACAAACAATAACTTAAGCTAAGGTTACTCTGATTATTAAATTTAATCTACGATAGTCATGTAATAGTGTGTCAATTCTTGTTTGTCCAATGAAGTAGGAAAATGATGGAACACGTTTACGATACATAGTCTTTTTTATTTTATTCAATTAAGTATTATAGTGACTCAATTCATATGTCTTGCAACCACACAAGTCATCAGTATTAATAAATAGCAGTTCTGTAAGATATCAACTCATACATGGAAATTAAATACTGATGGGCCATGATGTGTTGGATTTAGCTGATAGAAACTGTTGACTTTATATCACCACTTAAACATACAACAGGGACCGTAGGGGGCCTATCCCCGAATTCTCAACTTTATAAATTCTATGCATCTTATTTAATACTCCTATCCGTTTTCTTTTTTTTGGTAACATTTTAATTCAACTTTTCACGTGACATGTTTAAGGCCACAAGATTAAAGGACAATTTTGTATATTTGACATAATTTTAATTTAAAACCACACGATTCAAAAGTCTTCTTTATTTTCTTAAATTCCGTGTCAAGTCAAATTATGTCATTTTTTGTGAAACGGATGGAGTAGTATCTAATGCACTGTTGAATTTTTTAATTTTATTTTTTCTCCAATGTGTATTACTACAACTGAGCAACATTACAGATACAAAATGGTACTAATTAGTGATGACATTACATAAATGTACGAGGAAGGACTTTTCATTGCTACACTATGTCCCATCTTCTTATCTAACATATACCTAAATCATTGCTAAGCCAACCCTACATTTATGTTCAAAATTATTAGAGTACTATTACTTTGAAATTGACAACTTCTCTATGTGAGGAGATGCTTATTGGTTGGTCAAGTGCCAAATGATAATTAAGAATAAACTCAATAATTTCAGTACCACGACCACGAGTTTCTATATCTTAGTTTACGTCTGTAGACTGTAGCAATGAAAAAACTATTACTAACAGATAACAGTAAAATAAAAAACTTTTGAGGAAAACGAAGAAAGAGAGAGGAGGGTGAAGGTAGGACGCAAGAAGTTTATCCAAATTTTAAAAAGTAATTTCTTTTAATGTTGATATAAGACTAAAACTAATAATTTTATAAGTAGATAAGTATTGAATTTCATTAGCTTTTTCTTTACCTAGAGTTCTCATAAGTGTCATTTATTAATACAAGGAATAAAGATTTAGTTAGTTTAGAGATTATTTATTCCATCATACTAAACATTCTTGATAAAATTTCTTACTGAGAAAGTAGTCATCTGAACTTTTAGCATTTAAATTGGCGTGACAGTATTACCAGCCCTTCAGTTGTTGTGCGACTTGCGAGTACCTGTCTCCTCTGTATTAATACTGGTTAAGTTCAACTCTCAACTCATAAAGTTGCCTTCCTTTTTTCTACTTTTATTCCAAAGTTGCTATTTTTCTTGTTTCTAATTTGAGCTTATTTTCCAGGTTTCTGACTTGGTCAATATTTATTCTTGTCTATCTTAGAAGAGTGAAAAGGTGGGGACTGGGAAATTGATGGCTAAAACTGGATTTAAATTGAAGGGTTTGAGAAAATATGGAGTTGCTGTGAGTGGTTTGCTTGTTCTAGCTTTGACTATTGTTGCTTCTGGGGAGCAAATTCCATATGAGACCACTTTGAGCAACAATGGAACAACTCATAGCTATGAGTCAAGTTACTTATTTGATCTATTCAATCTTTTTCGGAAAAAGAGTGAGATTCATTACCACCATGTTTGGCCTGTAAGTTCAAGTTCTTACCTATACAATAGTTTTTTTACTTTTTATGGCATATTTATGAGATCAAATGATAACTGATATGATGATTCATAGATGGATCCAGAGTTTAAACATGAAAAGTTCAAATCTTTCAAGTTTTTTAGCACCTTACTTATTGTATGTCTCAAATTCTGGATTCAATTTCTTTTTTTACCTTGATTAATTCCACGGGATAATTGCCAACTCCCACAAGCATCATGATCCAGGTATCTCTGTCCACCAAGGCTAGTTTGAACCAGAGACCTCATTATTCTCGACACACCTCAGTGACCACTAGACCCACACCATTGGGTGCAATTCAAAACTTAATGGAGTACTTATTAAAATCTTACGAGATTTTTTGCATATATATATCCACATTTTGTGTCGAAAATGGGTTTAGTTGAATCAATAATGCATAAGCAGCACCCACCTCTGTGGCGATTGACTAGCTCTAAAGTTGTTATTATTTTTTTTGGCTGTTTGAGTTTTGGGCAAGATGTTGATGTAATGAAATAGATGTTGTCAATGAATGGTTGTATGCAATGCAGGAACTGGAATTTGGGTGGAGGCTGATTGTTGGTTCAGTAATTGGATTCTTTGGTGCTGCTTTTGGGAGTGTAGGAGGTGTCGGGGGAGGGGGTATCTTTGTCCCCGTGCTTACTTTGATAATTGGGTTTGATCCAAAAACATCAACTGCAATATCAAAATGTAAGAGTTCATTTATAATCTTATTAGTTTTACACACAGTTGTAATTGAACCTTGATTTTAAGAGGTCAAACTTCTTGTTTGATATTACTCCAAAGTGCTTGCAAATACTTCGCGTCTTATAGTAGCTCGAGTCTTTGTTGTGGCCTTCTGAGAGTAGTCCCAAAAGACGGAAGGGAAAATTTCCTTTATCCTTTTGTATTTCCTAGATTAAACACATTTTGCAACATCATTATCTCCATGCTTTACGCCATTTTTTGCTATTCTCGACAGGTATGATCACTGGTGCAGCGTGTGCAACTGTCTACTACTGTCTTAAGCTGAGGCATCCATCACTTGACCTGCCCATCATTGATTATGACCTAGCTCTTCTTTTCCAACCAATGTTGTTATTGGGAATCAGTATTGGAGTTGTACTAAACGTACTTTTTGCTGAGTGGATGGTTACAATCTTATTGATCATTCTTTTCTTAGGTAACTGCTATTTTCAGCTGCAATTTTGTCTGTTTTGTCAGTATGTATTCTGATTGGTTGTGGGACTCTTAGCTGCATCAACCAAGGCATTCTTCAAGGGCGTTGAGACATGGAGGAAAGAAACTATTATTAAAAAGGTTGTCTCTTGGTCCTTTTCTGTGATTGTAGAGAACAAGACAAGAATGTCTTTTAGTATATACTTGTAATACATCTATATTTCTTTCACGTCCAGGAAGCAGCTAGGCGCTTGACATCTAATGGTGAGTGCCGATTTTCTCTATCTTCTACACCTCAACAGGGATATTTGAAAATCTGTGTACTATTCTAAAACTGAAATCAGATGCTGGTGTTGAAGAAGTTGCATACAAGCTTATACCTGGAGGTTCGAAAAATGATTCTACTTTTTCAAATGAAGTTTATAAAGCAAAGGAGGTACTTAATACTCTCTGTGTCACAAATTATTTCACACACTAAACTTTTCTGTCCATCGCAACCTACTCTACTCCTTAAAACAATATCCTAGTTTATATTTTTTCCTGAATTTAAATGTGACATTTCTTCAATGCTGATTTCTTGAGCTACTCCAGGTCTCAATTTTTGACAATATGTACTGGAAGGATACCGCCAGACTTATTGCTGTCTGGATCATAATCCTATTTCTGCATGTCTCCAAGGTTCCTGCTTTTGTTACTTTTACATGTTGATGATTACATTCTGTGCTTTCATGCAATATTGCCTTACTGATTTAGAGCGCCTTTTTTATATACAGAATTATGCCCCAACTTGTTCCACGACATATTGGACCTTAACCCTCTTGCAGGTAGTTAATTGTTATTTAGATGTAAACGGAACTGTTTGTCAGAGTAAGTAATTCACCCCTCCTCATTCACATGTAAATCTCATCAATTGTATTAATGTCATTCGACAGAAATGAATTAGATTATAAGTTGTGTGATCTAAGCTTGTATGGTATTGATTGATAATTTGTATCTTTCCCCTGCTTTCTGGTCATGTCGAATGAGCCAAATGAGCTTCTCCTTCACTTAAAAAGAGAATTTTGACTAAGAAAGTTACAATTTCTATTTATCTTACTTTCAGCTCCCCATCGCTGTTGGAGCTTCTGCATATGAAGCTGTTTGCTTGTACAAGGGATCAAGGGTGATTCTTTCGAGTGGAGAAGCAGTAATAACATGGAGAGTGCATCAGTTGATTCTCTACTGTTGCTGCGGCATTTTGGCTGGTATAGTTGGTGGTCTGCTAGGTCTTGGTGGTGGATTCATTTTGGGTCCATTGTTTCTGGAGCTAGGGATTCCTCCTCAGGTGCATTTCATCTATTTTAATACCTCTAGTTCGGAACGTCCTGATGATTAAAGAGAAAAGAAGTATCTTGTCCTAAATTAAACAGTTGTAGTTTCTCAAAGAGGCACTCACACAGCTAGTAATTTTTTTTAATGTAGGTATCAAGTGCTACTGCTGCTTTTGTGATGATATTTTCCTCCTCCATGTCCGTCATACAATATTACTTGCTAGGACGTTTTCCAGTACCATATGGTAAGGGCGATGCTTTGAAGCCTTAAAAAAAATCATCTTCTTAGATAGGTGGTATTCGAGCAATTACATTCAATGATTCAAAGCTCGTAGTAATGATTGGTAATGAAGAAACCTGGGAATCTGTTTACTTGTTTACTAACACGTTCTTTTTCTCTCTGGATATGTTTCAGCACTGTATTTTATTGCCGTGGCCAGTATTGCAGCCTTAGTAGGACAGCATGTTGTACGAAAAATAATTAGTATAGTTGGTAGAGCCTCTGTGATTATCTTCATTTTGGCCCTCACAATCTTTGTGAGCTCAATATCATTAGGCAAGTTTCTTGATGTTTTCACTCAGATATTTTCCTATAAGTGGAAGCATTCTCTACTTTTGATCATTGGCTCATTTATCTGTTAATGTCTGCAGGTGGATTTGGCATAGCAGACACGATTAAAAAGATCAACGAAGGACAACATATGGGGTTTGATAATATATGTGCATATAATCCTTAGGCAAAAGAATTGAATTCATTTCATGTATTTGATCATTATGGTTGTCAGCTTCAGGAAATCAACTTAGGCATTATAAATGTAAATTGTATTTGATGTGTACACAACTTAAAATCGATTGTTTCACATTGACGGAGCCAATTTGCAGTATTTGTAAATGCTTGTCTATGATTGATAAGCCTCTTAACTGTTAAACAAATATCTCGATTTCTTGACACACAGCTTCCCTATTTATTGGCTCTATGCGATGTGAATTTAGATTAGTTAGGTAAGTAGGTTACAAAGGAAACAATCAAGTGGAACTACCCCAAACATTTGCGATGAATTGATGGGCTTGTTATCTTTAATTCCAAAACAGATGCAAACTTGACTTGTTATTCAACTCAAAGTTGATTGAGCACTAGATATAAGCATCAACATGTGATGTAATCCCAACATTTTAAATCAAACTATATGCTCCAAATACATGTAGTAGTATACTATGTATTTAAATTCAGGTTTTGGATGGGGTTACAGAAATGTTCACGTCAATACAGTTAATTTGCTACTACTAGTTTACTCAACTGTGGACCTCTATCTCAACTCTCTGAAATATCTACTCATATAACCGGCAGGTATCATATATATGATGTATAATTCTCCTCGTCTTCAAACAATTAGCTTGTCCCTGCATGAAACTGTTTCCTATAGTTCATCTCTAATTTCACGATTGTGTTCTTTCAAATTCTTGTTGATGAGAGCAGCCAACTCTTTTGTGCTTGATTTTGTAGGAAGTGGTATCTACATAAGGAGATATTCAACAGGAGAACTCATTAAAGGCGAGCAAGAAAAATAGAAATGATCAAATTGTATTATCATAAAAACTTACTGGATTTGTCTTTTCATCAGCAAAGTAGAAGAGAAGCGTTGGATAGTCAGCAACCTGCTTGTTGGTAAGAGCAAATTCAATATTAATAGCTAATCAGAATCTTAAGATACTAGCCATCTCCCTGCCATTTGACAGTACTTGTTTAATTTTGTTTTATTCCTTCTTATAATGCATTTCACTAAGATACTTTTTCTGGCCAAATTCATTAGCATAAAAATGGGATACTCTCTTGGCAGTTTATGCTTGACAAGATATAATTCAACTGTTTCTCAAGCAGAAATAAAAAATGATAGAACTGGCGCGAGACTATTTCAAGGTACAAATAATGTAACAGAGTTCAATTAGGCATATCTGTTGTTGGCTACCAGAAGAATCCATGCAGTGGACACAAAGAGTCAAGAAGAGTTTGATGTCAGAATCCTCTGAACTGATGGAAAGGAAGGAGCTCTAATAAAGGAGACGTGTGCCTGCCCTTATGTGGATCTCTAAGATGAAATTGTGTGTCAATAACATAATCCACAGTCAAATATTCTGAAGATATTGATATCAGGTTTTTGATGAAAGCAAATATCTGGCGAAAACATCTCATTACCAGCATTGTGTATCACAGAACATCTGTAGAGTTTTTTGTTAGTGGTGGTTAGTAATTTAGGGTGGATTCTGGGGAAAAGGTTTGTAATTTAACATCCTTTTTTCGAGAATTTTCTATTGATTCCTTTCTCTAAACTCAATCCACTTCTCCAAGGAGGAAAACTCGACCTTCTGTCATATATCTAGGGATGCTAAACGGAGTCGTAACTTAATGCATATTCTGCATAATGTTGGTTTGAGATGAATTTAAATGGAGAATTATGAATAGTGAAGATTCATATAGCCGACCCCAGTCCCCAACTTGTTTGGGACCGAGGCCTAGTTGTTGGTAACTTAATGTCTGGACAAAATATTCAGACAGGAATTTTTTCATCAAAAGCATTAAGGATCTGAGCACTGTATCAATTTAAATCAGACGAGTAAAGTTTTTTGTATTCTCACCTGTAATTTCGGATGTTCATTTAGGGAAGCATCTATCCTTGCAAAGATCAAGTTGTCCAAACCTTTGAAATGCTTGGCCAACTTCTCCATTTGCTTGCTTGTGGTTTCACAAGTTATGCACCATGGTGTGTATATCTTCAGTACATGAGTAGAGATACATCATTATGAAGGTATAAGATTATGCAGAACATCTTTAATGTGAGTTTCCTCAACAAAGGAAAAAGTATGTCATTTTTCCTCTGCAGTTAATTCATATACCAAATGCTCAAGAACTCTAACAAACACTTAGGAAAATGAGACTGAAGTTTCAACAAGTGTCTGATCTGTGTAAAACAATACAAACCTCTAGAAGAATGTTTTCGGGACTGTTCAGGATCAATTCATCAAAGGTCTTACCAACAACTGTCAGAATGCTCATGTTCTTCTGCAATTATGGAGCAAAGGTTCTTTAGAGTTAATACAACTTTCTTTTATAAACATAACTATATCAAATTTTCCTCGGCTAATGTCAAGCAAAAAGGATCAGATCAAAAAACATAAGCTGCATCTGTAATAGAAATTATGATTTAAAACAATTTCGGATTAGACCAGCACAGAACTTGATCAATCAACATAACAAAATCTGGCGCAGAGATGAGGCAGACCACAAAGTATGTTATGGCACTAGAGCAAGCTCCAGAACATGTGGATAAATTGATGCAAAACAGAAATTCTGATCAAAACTAGTAAAGTTTATGCTCAAACAACTGATATAGTGTAACCAAAGAAAGCTTGTTGAGCTATTATTACGAGTATGATGTGATACACTCTCTATAATCCAGAGAATCTTTCAGTCAGTTATTAGGGAAATTACCAGACCATTATGCCAGATACAAGCTATACTACTAACATAACTTGAATTAGGCAAGCTAAAGCACTGCAAATTATGTTTTCCTAATTGCCAAAACATAAACAGACATCATAAGAATTATTGTTAAAAGAACTTACGTTATCAGGAATTGGTTGTGATTTGTAGTATGGTGACACGGTTCCACTCACAAGACCTGAACAAAAGTCCTGCAAAAATCAATCAGCAATGTGAATTTCAAATCATAATTTGAAGAAACGTAGAAAGAGAAAGCAATTAGAGAGCTATTGATACTTCTATGCTTGTTGGTGTGGTATCTGACTCCAACAAATATTTCAAGCTGCTACTGTAGTTGAAAGATACTACCTGTGCATCCACACAAAGGAAAGTGTTGTCTGAGCAAACTTAATAAATAGCTAGTACCGAGAAGTTGAAAAATACTTCATGAAAAACTAACCACAGAGTCTTTTGATTCTTCTAGACCAACCATACTTAAGAAGGGCTTTGCAAGATTTTCCTCTCTAATATCTACAAATATGAACATTATCTGCAATCGAAAGGCAGATTTCAATCACACAAATCCAGCAAGGAAGAAAAATCTGCTTCACTAGATCCTGACAAGAGAGAAACCTTTGATTTGAACTTTCTTGCAATGTCTTGCAAGGGTTCCACAAGTTTCTTGAAGTCATCAGGCTCAGCAATTATCAACACCTATATGCCATTGAAACATAGGTAAAAATCCAACAATTATCACAAATTAGTGCATGATTACAGTATGCTTATAAAATGCCAGAACTAGATATACATTGTACAGTGTGTTGGCTGGAGAGATGAGATTTTCCTCATAAAAGTGTTTGTTACAAACTTTATAACCAACAGCAAAAGCTAAGTCCAGCCTGGTTAATCAACTATAGATGCTCAGAATTGTAATGAACTTTGTTAGTAGTCTCCTTTTCTTATTATAGGTGTTTTAACATATATTTGTGAAAGTAAAATGTCCACGCAAGAAAAAAAACAAAGAAATTATTGGTGTTACAGCTGACCTTCTGCTTCTCATGGATGAAATTGTTGACTCTATACCAGCCCAAAGATGATTTAGATACAACACTTGGATACAAGTGTTTCCACAAATATCAAAGACTAACATTGTTTCAACAATACAGGAGAACAGCCTTTGTCTTCTACACCTTTCTTTCATAGAGAAATGCAAGTCGTTGTATAATGAAATACTAACAAGTGCATGAGCATATGAAATACAATTGAATGGAGATGTCAAATGCTTTGGGAAACGGAAGATGATATAAAGTACAATGAGTCAGGTGCAATAGTTACCTGAAGCTTGTTTGTGTTGGAGTAAACTCTAGCAGCGTTAAGTTCTGTAAGTACTGTAGTTAAGGGGAACTTGTTATCATCCAAAAACTGCAAGATTCCATCTGTACTGAAGCTTCCTTCTGCAAACCACATCAATGATGTGAATAGTGATATGCTATTAAGCAACGCAATGCGACTGAAAAAATCAAGTCTAGATTCAAAAATAACAGCAATGTTCCTAGATATCATGGAATGATATATCCATTTAATCTTTAGTTCTTTACAAACTTTTAGCCATCCAATGAATAAGCAGTTGTAGATTTAACTGCTCAGCTGCAGGCATAGTCAGGAACAACCATCTATCGTGAGAGAATAGTAATGCTTGAGCAAGGAAGTGGTGTAAAATGTAACTTTGGAATCTAATAATAGGAAACCTACCATATTCAGTGTATTTCTCTGGCTCACTTTTAACTAGACCAAGGAAAACACTGGTTGGCTTAAAATCAGGGAAGAGGTGCTTGGCAATTTCTGCATTGTTAGTTTCCACAAACTGAATTTCACTGTCCATTTCGGCTGCTTTTGTAAATTCATCATAATCAGATCCCTGTGATTTTACATGCATGTTAGAAGCAAATTCCACAAACTATTTTGTTCGGTAGACTATTTATATTTTGGTGAGATGAGGGAAATTCGACTAAAATAGGAAGGTAAACACCAAAAATGCCCTTATTATGTCGTATGCATTATAAAGCAGAAAACTAAATGTACGGAATGAATTCCATCATTAACCAAACCATGGGTGGATAAAGTTGAGTTGAACAAACAAATAACACTAAACTTCATTAGATGTTGTCCCCTGGTGCATCATAGGCAGTTATAAGACAAGAAATAAAACACGTAAAGGTGAAAACTAAAGCAATACTATTTACTAACTTCTATCAGAAGAAATGAAGTAGCAAAGATACTCTAAGAGATGAAGGATACATAAACAAAATCAACTTTTAGGTGAAAAAATGAAAAAATAAACAGCATATAGCAATAGCTACAAGGAAAAAGCAGCTAGAAATGTTTTTCCTTATCAACTATACTACTATTAAGCCTTTATTTCTGTTTCAGATCAAAGAGAACTTACTTGGTACCAGTTTAAAAACTTATATATCAAAAGCAAGAGTAACTGTGACATTTTGATAATATGCAGTCATAGAGAACCCCTAATTTGCTTTGATTAAAATTTATCTGATTTTGAAATGAATTTTGATCCTGTATATAGAGGTACGAAACAGATGATTCATATGGCTGAACCCAACTAACCTGGGATTGAGGCAAAATTAATTGATTGATCAGACCTAGTGCTCACTTCAAGATTAGAAGTCCCTAGTATGTTAAGATACTTCTTTTAACTTAGAAGATATGACACATTCTTGATTTCAACTTTGTACGAATAAACAAATTACACAAGTTTTCCAATTCCTAAACTGCTAAAAGAAAATTATACATGTCAACTAAATGCCAAAAGAGACGAAAAGGTAATACCTCAAATTTCTCAAACAGACCAACCACAAACATGGTATGCTTCTTGAGAAAGTGTCTTGCCTCAGCATCTGAGCTAATTCTAATAATAGGTACACCTGTCTTCTTCCTTGCCCAGATAACAAGTTCTTCCCTGATCGATATGTGGACCACAGATGTAAATCAACAAATCGGATGCACATATGAAAGCACAACATAAAGAGCTACACAAGTATGTCCTCCTAATTTTACTACTGTACTAGCTTACTACTCCCTCCTTTCCTATTTATGTGGCATTTTTAGTTTAACAAGAGTCAATTTGACTAATCTTTGAAACGAAATTGGATTAGATCAAATCAAAATTTAGATATTCAAAAATTGCTTACGCGGAGAATCCACCAGTGTAAGGTTGAGAAGTGCCATTGACAAACAGAAGCAAAGTTGGGAACCCTTTGATCTCAAGAGTAGAAGCAACTTTAGGGTATCGTTCAGCATCAATCTTCGCCATCAAAAGCGGACTCCCCAATTCTTTGAGAGCAGTAGCAGCCTCAGCAAATTTCGGCATTAACTCCGCACTCCTGGCGCACCAGGGAGTGTAACCCAGAACCAAAACATACTCATTTCCATCAATTGCCCTCTTAGTATTGTCATTATTAAGCTCAAGTACTATTCTTTGAGCCTTACTTACAAACTCAGCTTCAGATTGTTTCTCATGATGCGCCCCTTCCAGTTTTTGCTGCAAATCATCTTCTTCATCCAATGCTATGAGTTCTTCCAAACCTTCCATGTCATCAACATCTTCATCATCTAAGTCAAGCTCAGAAGAAATTGATGGAGCCAAAAAGCTGAGCAAGAGAAGAAGGATTAAGGTAAAAAGGACAAATCTTGAAGAGGGTTTTGGAGTATACATGATAACTATTGAACGTAAAGATCAATTCTTGTTGGGATTTCTAGTTTTAATACTGAAAAATGGGTGCAAATTTGATTGGGATCTATGAAGATGTAAAGTGAAGTGAAAAGGGTGAGGGGACAGTCACGGAAGAAGTGGGGGGCACATCGCTGAAGAAGGCTGACCAGAGTCTATATATTAAGTTGAACGTCAATCGCGCTACATTTTAATGCTATCATTTATTTATTTTTAGCCCAATGTCGGTTCTTGCATTAGGAGGACTAATTTAGGTATAAATTTGATTAACATTTTAAGATTTATTTTTTCATCATATTGATATAAAAAAATTGTAGTTTATAGTACTTTTCATATAGTTTTTAAATATCTAAAATTTCATTTTAAAATATATAATGAATGCAATCTAATTTAGCTTCGAAATTTGTCAAATTGATTCTCAAAAAGTGAAACATAACAACTAAAAAGAAATGGAGGGAGTACTTTCTTTTTGGAGTTCCATAGAATTTTTATTTTTTGGTTTACTAACTGGTGTTCGAAGTTGACGTTCACGAATATGAATTTTCTTACTGAGCTATTACTAACGTTTATAGAAACAAACTTTCATTATAATTTTTTCATTTTTCTTATCTGAAATATCATTATTGTTTAGGTGGAAAAAGTAAGCAATGGATAATTAAAGTGTGTCTCAAAACATTTTGTGATAGTTTAGATTAAAACAAACTCAAAAAAATCAAGCTATATTAAGTGCTTTTATTGGAACACAAGGTTCCACTATTAGACACGTTTTCTATTGAAACCTCTTATATATTTAAGCCTCAAAATCAATGCTTTTTTAGTTAATGCTGAATGAATTCAATCCATTCAACCATACTTTAATAGTAGTTCAATGTTATCATTTGACTAACGGTTCAGTCGGCAACGTAACGGTTGAAGAAATGTAAATATTGGAAAATTTAAGCTTTACATTATGGTTATCGGCGTTAGGAATTAGGCAATATTGTAACCAAGTAAAATATGACCATAATAACACATAAAAAAAAGTTCTTTTTGTAGTTGCACAAAAAGTTAAACCTATAAAATGCTAATTCTATTTTCAATTCCTAAAGCAGTACATTTTCCATTAATTAGTACATCTTCTGATTTAAGTCTAATAGAATGTCTTAAAATCCCGTTTTCGTTTACAATTTTTTATGCTATTGTAGATCAATCTATCTAAAAGTAAAACAATAGAAACTTGGAATTGGAACTCTCTTTTTTTGTCACTAATGATGCCATAGACTGAAAATGATGAAAATCCTATCGATAAAGGAGAGGCATGATCATTGTCTCTCGATCCAATCCATCTTCCCTGGCCTGGCATGATCATTGTCTCTCGATCCAATCCATCTTCCCTGGCCTCCCCAACACGCTCTTGATACGAAGGAGGATGCTCCCTTCCTCCCACGCTCTTATATAGACGGTAGGTAAATAGATCTTCATAATACAATTATCATTCATGAACCCAAACTTACATATGTACACCAATTCAACTTACAGCCAACAATGTTCTTTTGGGGGAAATGCTATTTTATTCGAATGATATATAGTGTTCTCAAAATTGGACTTACTTTGCTAATAAAAAGAGAAATTTTACATAAGCTTGTCACACCCAAAGTGAAAAATGAACTTTGCTAACAAGAGAATTTTACAGAAAGTTGTCTGCACACAAACTGAAAATGAAGCAAACGATCATATCTTCTTCATCTGTAAACACAAGAATTCTTCTTAAACTTGATGGGTTTTGTGCTAGTAGAGTCGATGACTAAATCACATGAGATTTCCTTTTTGTGCTTTGTTCTGACTAATTTCCCCACCACATCTCCGCGCGACTTGATTTCAAACTCCAACTTTAATGGAACTTTAAAACCGCCGTTGGTTGCTGCATCAAGACTTGATCCAGCTCCATACAAGGGAACCTTTGTTGCTTCTATGCTCACTAGCTCGGTCCGCCTACTCTTCCTCGGTTGAAAATATTTTTTTAGCTGCAAAACCAAAGAAAATTAAGAATATGATGCTAGCAAGACGTGCAATAGGTCAAGTTTTACTAATCGATGTTGTTTCTCCGTTTTCTCAACATTGGTGACATTTCCCGTCATGAATTTGGCAGCTCGTACAGAGAAGGTGTCACATTGAGCCCTTTAAAAACATAACATGTCAAACCCTCCAGACTTGGGCAAGTTAAGACTCGGTATATATAGATTGACAGGTTATTTTGAGCATAATACAAATTAGCCTATCTAAAAGGGTAGGTCAATTTGGACTACAGAATGTAGCCCAAAAAAATAACTTACCAAAACATTAAAAAATAAGTTTGTGTGTTTGTTTATGATTAAAAAAATAACTTTTATTAGTTTGGTAATTAGACAAAATTATAAAAGAGCAAACACCTAAATGAAAATGATTTTGAGTTGGGTTACGATCCTTTGTTTAGCCCAATTTGACCCGTCCATTCTTTATCCAGCCAAATACTGGGGAGTCTATTACCAATCTATTATTCACTCGATCTGTTTAACCTTGCCTAAATTAGTCCAAACCGTGTGAGACAATGCTTGCTAATTGAAAAGGCAGAACAACAAGAGAGACATCCTTACCAAGAAATGAAAGAAATATGTAATGAGATTACCTGCCCACTAGCAACAACGATGTCAGAATAGACGAGATTGATGGGGGTGGAGGTAACATGAATGCCATAGAATGTAGCAGGATTGTACACGCTTATTCTCAATGACGCATTCACTGTCATCATCTTAGTTACAACTCCTGTGAAGTCTGAACCTTCACCGACGTAGAAGTTATTCACAACCATACTCTGAAAAGAACCACAAAGAAAAAGTTGGTCAACTTGCTAGAACTATGAACCAAGGGCTTTCTAGCTTTTAAGCCTTCTTTCCTAGTCCCCACTTGCAGCTCTTGACCAGAAATTAACATCATGAGGAGAAAGAGTGCTTATCAGTGACTTGCTATTGAAATATAACCATGTCAATTTTGGATTTCACTGCTACTAATTTATGATGAAGTAGAACTTGATAGACCCACTAGACCCATTCTCTATACTATCAATAGGATCAAAATTATAACAAGTCACGCACCCATACTAAGTTCAATAAAGAAAGGTCATGATAGATGGAATTGGATGTTGTGTCATTAGAAGCATGAAATCACACAGGAATTTCACACAATAATTTCAATATTGTAACTCCACCCCGTGTGAACTTCCTTTGTCCTAACTTATGTGACACAGTTGAAATTTCAAGATACAAACTTCTAAGCTCTGATCATGAATTCAAACAGAAACTTACAGTTTTTTGGAATAAAATGTATATATTTGAAAACTACGTATCAAAAAAAAACACTGCCTCTCGAATTCGAAATTCCAACAGTTCCACCTAATTGAAACGGAAGGGGTAGTTGTTTATTTCAATAAAGTTAGTACTAATATTTTGTTTAGTGCTGAAAACAGTCATATCTATTACCAATGCGCAATAAAAGCCAAAACACCATCAAAACTGCAGACAGTTTAACCTCTTGCCCAGAAGCTGACATATACTACCTATGTTTCATAGTTTGGAGTAGTAACACAAAATTCAGAAATTTCATTCTACTGGAGTATTAGCTTTTGCCAAAAACCTATAACAAAATTTTTAGAATAAATAAACTCAAAATTCTGAATCCGCATTCACATTCTAAGGGTGCAAAGAAACATACCCTGACAGTAATCTCAGCTTTGAAAGGACGTCCAGCGCCCCAAATGATGAGGCAAAAGATGGAAAACAAAACAACAAACCCCAAAAGAGCAAGCAAAGCCTGACACCGCCGAGTTAATCCCTTCTCATCATCAAATTCATCATACTTACCTTCTTCCAAAATTACATTACATTCCGGCCACCCTTTATCGTTCCTTTTCCGGCCATTTTTCCTGCCGGACGACGACCTAAATATCCCGGAAAATCGACTTGCCGACGAATTTCTCGAGTGCCGTCCAAATGAAGGATGCGAAGGAGATTCCATTGGACTGTTGAAACTCGGCGTCGGCTGCATGGATGCTGATTTATCCCCATCCTGTGAGTCCCTTGAAGGACTCTGTACATAGTAAACTGGCCGTTTTGGTGACCTCGACGGCGACGACGGAGCTAAACTTGTTATATCTGACTCTGATTTTGCGTGCAACATTTTTTCAAAAAAAATTCTACAACTGAATTACAGTAGAATTCTGAACAGTCTGACACAAAACTACCCAGAAAAATTCTTTGAATATTTAATGGAATTGTTCATAAATTCAAAAATCCCATGAACTGTGTGTTTTGTATGAATTGCATGGGATTTTTATTTTTTTAATTTGCAGAAATTTTGTAGAGAAACAGAGAAGTAGTATGAGGACGCAGAGTGAATGAAGCATATAAGAGACAAGTAGAAGGAGGAGGTCCGGAAGGTGGCCGAAGCTGAACCTAATTCCGAGCCTAATCAACAAGGTTGGTTCGGAAATGAGTGTCGGCAGCCACTTGTCACTGTCGAACAAAATGGAACTAATTTTGGTAATAATATACTCATTAAAACTCGTTTTTTTTTAAAAAAAATAATATAAAAAAGATTATGGTGTTGATTAATTAGAGTACTATTAAAATAGTTGAAAAATGGCTTTATGAAATTTTTATATGCTTTACTTATTGATTGTCGGTTAAAGAAGTTGTATAACCAAACAATAACAATAATAACATATTTCAATGAAATTCTCTGAAGTTTGAAAAAAAAAGAATGTACACGGACTTTATTATTATCTCATCAAGGTAGAGGTTACTTTCGAAAGATCATCGACTCAAATATAACAAATTCCAATAAAAAATAGAAGACAATAAAATTTTTTTGAAACAAAGTCGTATAACTAAAATAACATTTATAGAATAATTAAGTTTTCTAACTTTACACACCTTAATTATTTCCTCAAATCCCAACTACCTCTCACTAAATATTAGACAGATACTAAAACAAAACATTAATTGCTTAATTGTGTAGCATGTTTCTCTCTTCTAAGAATCATTTTTTAGTCTCTAATAGTTGTTAGTATTTCATTTCATTAATCACTATACTTCACTATACCATCTTTTGGTGCAACGAATTCATTAAAAAGATGGGGTTTTGATTAATACTTTTGGATTTTAGACAAGCTACCTAATTTAGATTCTTTAATTTATTAGACTTTCTTCACTAACTACTGCCCTACTCTGATAGTTCTCTAATTAATTTAAAAAAAAAAAATCAAATTAGTAAAGCAAGAAAATGCCAACTATTTTACGACTGTCATTTGATTTATTTGCATTCCCGTAAAAGATAATGTTGTTGTTTAATTTCTTCTTTGGATAAAATAAAGTACAATGCTACTCAAACAGTATCTTTTTTGTTCTGTTAGTGGTAGGGTCCAAGTGAATAAGAAATATTAATGTAATAGAACAACTTTATTTTGTAATTTTTTAAAGTTTTTCGACTGCATTCGGTATTCAATATTTGCGCTGAGTTCTTAATTTAAATTAATATTGTGTAAGGCCTATTACTAAATAAGGAAATACTTCCTTTTTTCTTTTTCATTTTTCACCCTAGACTTCTATTATGGATAGACGAATTATATTCATCCCAAATCAATCATGGCAGTGCCTCTTTTGATAGTTGTATTGTTTATAATATCTGAATTTAATAAGATACAGTAATGTCCCAATTCTTAGGTAGTTACACCATAACTTGTAGCATAACAAAATATTGAAATTCCTTCTTATGAAATATAATATTTTCGATTGCAATGTCAAGTGGCATGGAGAATATTTAGAAAGGTACTAACTCTTCTTCTTATTAACCCTTATTATTATAGTAGAATTAGAACCAAAAGAATAAAACTACGCACTAATGAAGAATCATAAGATCAGTTCACTGGCAACGTATGAGTATAAATAATGTATACATATCGTTTTCAAATTATTATTACATGTAAATTCATATATTTGAGCCTATCCACCTACTTACGCAACCATTGCTCAACTTGAATAGTGGAATGATTAGGGATTAACTCCACAATGAAAATCACACCAAAAATTTCAAGGATAAAGACTGTCATGTTTATTTATTTTGATGATGAGTGACAGAGAATTGGACAATAACAGGTAAAAAGCAGTTGGTTGATGGAAAATGTGGGTCATTAATTTATTATTGAACTGCTGTGTGTGGGGATACAATCCAAATATGACATTGCCATTGGCCACTTATTGAATCACATTTAGACGACTGAATTATACATTCCAACACTAAAAAAAAAACAATACTACTAACCTGCATCACATATCTTTTACAGAAAAAGAAACCTGCATCACATATATTCATATACTTATTGTGCCTTGTACTTTCACCTACTTCAACACAACTAATTGTATAAGTAGATGGGAAATGTAATTAAAAGAATAACATCATTTTACACATTACTGAAACATCTTTTCGTTTATCCTCTTTTGTACAAGCAGATTAAGCTCATCGACTGCTGGTTCCAATCAATATCATAAATTACAGAGTAAAATTCCCTTATCCGTGACTGCAAAAATACGATAAGTAATGATACCTTCCTCTCAAAAATGAATATCCATCTCCTAATGTTCAACATCCCTACATTCTTGATTTTTACTAAATTACTCTTTCTGTTTCCGGCAAAAGCAACTATGTCAACTTCAACGTTGTTGTTTTGAATAAAGCTCGTTAAAAGTTTCTCAACAGTTACTCTGATCTGGCAGTTGTGAAGAAGGAATGGAAGCCTGAAGCTTGAACGGGTAATATGTCACCAAACCTGCCCACTTGCCCATCAGTTAGTATTGATCCCAGTTTCAGCGTGCTCTCGCCAAATTTACTGCCAACCTGAATATTGTAGGTAACAAAAATCAGGCTTACATGAGGAAAACAACTTATTTAGTCAAATCAATAATTCAGTCCATGATTCATAGTTTAAAATAACAGCTCCAGTAACTGAAAGTGCACGCTCTGAATGACAAAGACCTGAACTTTGTTTGTGATAAGGAGCTACAATATCAGACTCACCTTATCTGAAGTAGCCTTTACATTCTCATCATAAACTAGAAGATGCTTTGGTAGCAAAGAGTGTTGAAAATGAGGAAAAGCAAACAAGACATGTCTAGGCTCTAGCCTTTAAGAATCATGGAGAAATTGTCTCAAAAAGACCAAAAAAAGGTAAAACAACCCTCGAATCAATTTCTCCCTATTTTTATATATTCCTTTTTAGTAAGAAAGTGGACAGTTTAAAACAAGCAGACTGGTTGATCAACTCTCGAAGCTTTGTCCTGTCTTTTGAATCGTTTAATAAGAAAAATACCTTTATGAGAACAGGATTATAAGTTGGAAGATGTAAGAGAGAGGAAAAAAAGGGTGGAGGTGGAGTGGGGGGAACACTGGTAATTTAATCTCGTTGATTGTATTTACAAAATGAATATTCTGTTTATATAGAATTCGAAGAAAAAAGGTAACATTCTTTTGTAATTTATGGGTCATAGTTCCTCTTTTTAGTTTGTTGGGAGTTCTTCAGGACCCAACTTGAAGGACAAACAGAACGCAATCTATTTTACATAGGGGTGTCAAAAATGAACCCAAACATAGATAACCCGCCCAAAATTTTAAGGGTTGGCTCAAGTAATTAGAATTGGGTTCAATCTCAACCCATTCAAGAACCCATTTTAAGAGAATCCTCAATTGAGCCCAATTCAATCTCCAATTTCAATCCGTTTTAAAACTCTTTTCTAAGATATGTTCCTATATTAAAGGTATGAATTATTATCTATTTAACATCTTTTAGGATTTATCTATCCATTTGTTAGTTTTTAAAAAAATAATCTTGAACTGAAATTCAAATTGTGATTATAAAAGTTAAATATCACTATGTTAACATTATTGAGATTAATCGGGACAAATTGGGCGGGTCAAGACCCAACCCGTTTTTTAGCCCATTTGAACCCAACCCATTTGAGCCCAAAGTAAACTTGGGCGGGTCAAGACCCAACCCGATTTCTATTTCAACCCATTTTAATATCTCCAATTTTAACCCAACCCGCCCATTTGACACCCCTAATTTTACATGTCGTTTGTTACCACATGAAAGTAGACGTTCTTCCAGTACAAAAAATTACATCATCAATTTAATGGAAGTTTGTTATTCACCTAATTTGCCAACGTTACAAAGTAAAATAATAAGAAAACATAAAACACATATTATGAAATTCGAAAAACTGAGGTGTGAGACAAGCTTCACGTCTATTCATAAGATTATCACAAGGAACAGGTCAATATGCAATTTTGAGCGGAAACATATCTTACATAAAACTAAAGGACAGTTAACAAATCAAGATCCACAAAATAAGACGAAAAATATATTTTTCTTTTTCTGCACGGTTTTGTTTATTCCTATATATCTTAAGCTCTCAAAAATATTATGGAAAAGTCACCTCTTTTGGTTAATAGAACAAAGAAGAAGAAGAAGAAGTGTGCATGGAACTGCAGGAATAAAATAGGATTACAAAGAAGGAAGGTTCTACAGAGACTAGGCAAAGAGGAATTTACCTGCATAAATGATTTCAAAAACGGCGATGTAATCCCGGAACTAGAATTTTCATCAATATCAACCTTTCGAGACAGTTCGTCATTTGTGTAACTTTTCCAGGGACTTCTTGATGAAACATCATCAATAGATGCTGAGATTGATGCCTTGGTTGGCCCTCTTGAAGACAATGCTGGGGCACTGAATTACAAATATAAAAAATTACACATTGCATCAAAGGATTCATGACAAATGGTAGTAACCCATTACACATAGGGAACATTAAAGAAGATCACTTTAGAGAACAAAATGTAATATCCAACATAAGGAATGCAATGTGATTTCTACATGTGCATGAAATGTCATCCCTTTATCTCGATAATCAAGGAGGGAAAATCCTGGTACAAGGGAAAGAGTACCACAAACTGAACAGAAAATGAATTGAACAGTGTAATTTATAAAATTTAAATAAAATATCAACCTGATGGGGAGATATTTGAAGCGAGGTACTGCAGAGCAGCGCATGATGTTAGATTCTGAATTGGTTGGCAGTTTCTGTGCAGTATCTGTATACATCCGATTAAGCTGTACAAAGAACCCAAGGAGGACAGCATGCCTCAGGTATGACTGCCTCTCATTCTCCCAAAGATATGGCTCATAGCTGGAAATAAATCAGCCAAAGTGTCAACCAACTAGATTAAGAAGGCACAATACATCAATATACTATTCACCCAATGGCACTCCACCTCCACCAAAAGAGGCAACAGAATCCGAGTAAAACCAATAGAATGTAATTTCATATATCCTTAGCAACAAAGTGTGGAGTTAAAGATGCAAAGGCAGACGAAGCAGTTGATAAATGACATTCTAATAATATGCTCCTTCAGCCATTTTGCTGCCCAACATGATAAATAAAAATTAGAAAAGTATTCACACCAGTCCCATGAATTTTGCAACAATTACTACTCAAGGGCATGGACCTACAGTATGAAGTAGACAGTTCTCAAGCAACAAACCATCTTTACATGGCATTCACCAAAGAAGTTCCATTATAACTTATGTTGCATCAGAAACGTTCCAGCTATAACTGGATGCAAGCAATGCATGTGAAATTTTTGTAGAGTGATCATATTTGGTAGAACTTTAATTTGGGATTAGCAGTCCGGAATTTTTTACACCACAATTCTGGTATTATTTTTGTACCATTCGCTCTGTGGATAGCAATCCCGAGATTACAAACCCAGAATAAAACAAAAAAATGGCATTTGCCTTTCTCCAAAGTCTTTTTGTAGAGTCAAGATTAAAATTAGAAATAAAAGTTTGTCCAAGTTTATTTTCTTCTTTTTTTAAGAAGAAAGTGATTTTTATCCTAGTTTATCTACTTTAAGCCAAACACGTGTTTCCTATTATACCTGGTATAATATCCCATTTTTTATCCAATAAATTTATACCCACTAAATAACCCCGTCATTATTTAATCCTTGTATTCTACTTTGATCTTTTCAAAAATACTTCATCATTTCTTTTTGTGTAGAATGAATTAACCTACTAATATTCATGCCTAATAAAAAAAGTCTCATTAAATGGAAAACAGGGAATAGCATTTTGAAGATGCTGTACAAAAGCAAATTTATATAGCGGCATGAATATTTTCATCAAGTTTATCTGGTTTGGAAAAGCTTACGTGAGCCAATCAATAGGATCCAGTCCTTGTGCAAAGCTACTTATCAACCCGTTGACACGCTCTTCGGAGACTGACTTGTTTAGTTGTACATCCTGCTTTCTTCTAAAAGGATGCTTTACCTTAGGCATTTTCAATGACTCTTCATTTGCACTACAATCACCACCAGAGAGGATATCTGAAGCAAATCTTAGATCCAATAGAACTTGCAACACCCCTTTCTCTGAAACTCGAGATCCCTGGGTTTCTTGACTGGAAAGGAAGTCTCCATAAATATGAATCATCTATCAATATTTGACACAGTCATCAGAATACAGAAGCATCAATTGTTATAAAGCGTACGAACAATAAATTAGCTCTCTCAAAGCAAATCAAATACAAGTACCTTCTAAAAGGAAAAAGACAAACCAAATAGAAATTGTAGCTGAGAATGGGAACGTTTCTGATGAATTGTTAAAAGAACTTTACAGACTTGTCTAGCAAACAGTAGGCAACACAGTTATCAGCTAACCAGGATTCATGTCATTTGAATGGTTTTGACAATTGAGAAATAACCAAGTGGTAAGATCCCCCCAACTCTAATCATAATATTGGGAAATCTGAGTCACCAGGGCATTAAAGTTGGAAAACCACTGTTAAGCTCCTGGATAGCAATTTTTAGGTGGATTTTACCATATTAGAGAAATGTCTTTGGTCTCTATGACAAGAATCACTGGAGTGGTCAGTGGAGCAGTTTGAGGTTTACTGAGGTAAAACAACAGCAAAGTTGACACAATCTATGTGCAAACATAGAAGAAACTTCTCATTGACTTTAGTTTACAATGTGTATAAGATGAGTCTTGGGATATTTATAATATGAAAAGCAATCAATCCTATTCTTATAAGATTAGTGAATATTCTATAATTAAATACAGACTACCCTAGAGTATCCTAAAGAATAATCTATAAGATTTCTTTGTTCAATTAAAAAGAATTAAATCTAAAATGTATATGAATCTGGACACATGTACACTTCACATTCTAACATAGCCTCTCAAACTCAAAGTGGGGAAACCAGCTTGTGTTCACTTATTTTAAAAACATAACCACAAAATCTCGTTGGTATAATGCAGAATCACCAAAAAAGATGATGTTTCTTCCTCCAGATAGTCACTAATAACTACTCTCTTTTTCATTTATATGCATATCTTTCTTCTTTTTTCTTTTATTTTTTTATAATTGTGGTGTCCGGGCCAGCTTGCACGCACCTTGATTGATTCCACGTGATACCTCCCACCCCCAACAACAACATATATGAGGTAACTCTTCTACGAAGTCAAGAACAAATGGAAAGAAATCACTGTCTCTGAATTGAACCTGAGACCTCATGGTACTCAACCCAAGTCAATGACCACTAGGCATATCTTTCTTTTTACCATATATTTATTTCTTAATTTTTCAGCACACCTCATTTTCTTCAAAACTAGTGAAAACCTTGATTTCTAACTACAGAACTGTGTAAAGCCTTTTAGCTGATCTACAAAAAAGTCTTACAGATCAATAACTGTTCAGCCATATTTCTAAGAGAGAACCAAAAGACTGAGTTGTTAGATGTGCCCAACTTTTTTTTTTTGATAAGGTGATGTGCGCAACTTTAAATGATATATCTTTAAATAAGAAATCCTGTTCCTTACTGCTTGATAGGGTAATATGGCAATAACAATCCAACTTTATAATTAGCTCAAGCTTTGAAGACCAGATATTCAGTAAATTCATCAGGAAAAGAAAATCAGATATGCAAGAAAAACTTGAGTAAACATATTGGTTTCTTCCCTTTTTTTAAAAAGGCTCTAGCGAGCAATGTCAAAACAGGTAACATTATGAGGTCAGCAACTAAAATAATTTAGTAGAAATTCAAAAAAGCTGAAGATTAAAATAAAATAGCACACATCTTTTCCAAAACTATTAGAGACGTAAACAAAATCTTTACGAATTGAACAAGATCACCAATGCTGGTGATTCATACTTCCAGGTTTTTATTAAAAAGAGATGAATGTATCATGAGCCAAATTCAAATATTAACAATAACAATCTCTAAGAAGATTTAGCAAAGCACAGAGAAATCAGCAACAGGAAATGAAAGAATGGTTAGTAAGAAATTGGCCTTAGCATAAGACAAGTAAGAAATTGGCCTTAGCATAAGACAAGCAAGAAATCAAATTCACGGGAAGTTTCAGACAAACAGTATGGTCATTTCAACGAGGGACCTTTTGGGGTCCATTAGATTCCAGCAGAAATTAACTCTGGAAAATGGCATCATACTTTCTTGCTTTTCATACCTTCCCACAACTATGGAAAATAATCCATGATAAGATGACAAGTAATATTTCTCAAAAACATTGAAAATTGAAGAAAAGAAACGCATACTCTTTCAATACCTTATCTAACAGTCTTGAGGCAAAGTTTTTCAGAATAGGCTTATCAAGCACATGTCCACCTACTCGCTGAATTTCTTCGCAGGCTTGGAATAGAAAAGAGGTTATGTACAAAGAAGGCATAGAAGGAAGCAATATCTTCATCTCTGACTCGCCTTCATTCCACTGATCTTGCTTTACAACAGTCTCCTCCCAGCCCTGCCGACAAGTTAAGATGAAGAAGCTTGATTAAATCAACTTATAGCAATCAATTATCAATTAAGAGGAGATACAAACTTCATAAACTAATTGAGAGTAACTAAAGAAGAAGGGGATGAAGCTTGTACTGCATATTATCTGAGCATGAATGACTTGTAATGGTTCACTTTCCAATAAGCAGTATAATTTTTATTCATGGCGTAAAAGAATGCTGAAAGAGGACTATGTAAACCAGAAAAAAAGATATGTATAAAGACAACTTTACATTCCCATCAAGGATAAGCATGAAAAAGACTTGGTGCCTTACATCCCTGTGCATGACAAGGAACCCGCTCTACCCAAAACTTGTAGACAAATCAAAGCCTTTTTTTTGTTTTTTGGAATAGGCGTGCTTTCTTTTCTTTTTTCCTTTTCCTATAAGGATAGTGCCTGTGACAACTTGCCTGCACCCTTGACCAATCCATCGGCTACCTTTCAGCCAACACAAATATCATGTTCTTCTACCCACCAAGACTTGGAGATGGAAAGAAATCACCTAATCTATTTTTGTTTTTGTGTAGGCAAGTTCAGAGTTAGGAATCTTCTAATGTTACTTTATAGCCAAGTACTAGACAACAACAAGAAAAAAAACTGTCATTCTCTCTTGGAGATAAATTTGATGTCAAATCAATCCAAACAATTAAACTGAATTTACAAACAGCATTACACCTGACAGAAGGATTGGGTGTCTTTTGTAGAGAATCATGTTTTGATGTAGATTCTCTACTTTTTGGTATTCCTATTGTATATGGGAGCTTTCATTCCCATTGTTAATGATATCATTTACCTTATCACAAAAAAAAGGTAGTGACCACTCCCTGACTTTGTGAAAGTTGATGTTTTTTTTCTTTCCCTGATAAATTTGTGAGACATAACTTTATATGCAGCATAAGAAGTCATACAAAATTAATTGAGAATCGCCTATTGTTTTTAAAGGAAATCAAGAATTGCATCAGTAGATGTATAGGGCATGCTTGTTTATATAACTTTTGTGATATCCTGACTAGATTAAAAAAAAAAACTTTTTTACCAAACTATAAACTAAGTAACCTCCTATGAAGAAAACACCAAACAAGTGTTCCTATACCATAACTAGCAGGAACCTAAGGCATGTCTTTTTCTTGCATTGCCCACAAAAATAGGCGCACCCAAAGGGTAGCGGCTGCGGGTTTCCCTTGTCATAAAATAAAATAAAAATAGAGAGGGTCCTCGCAAAAATTTAAGAGGATGCTAAACTATGGGGATGCTCTCTATTTAACATTTCCTAATCTAAAATTTAATGAATCAACTACCCCTAGTATTAAACTATGGGGTCTCAGCTATACTAATCCTCTATATCCATTCCAGTCTATTTGGGTCCATTGATTCATAATAAAACTTATCAGCAGAAAATTATATAAAATCCAGGATCAGAAGATGTGATTTTCAAGTTACTTTGATAACAAGTGCTGCAAAGTAATTACCAGGACCACTGACAGAAGTGACTTATATAATACAGGTATGATTAACAAACATCTAAAGGAAGCATAAGAATAAAAATGACATGTAAAGTCCTTTAGGAAAACCCAGCAAGAACAGTTTTAAGAATAGCACTTACTCTCAAGGTTGTTGTTGCCAACAATGCATCATCCTGTTTGAGATTTTGGGATAAGATAACTGAAAGTTCATCAGAAACCCAAGATATCCACATATTATAAGCTCTGATGCAAAGATCTTGCGTCATTTTACTTAGCTCTTCAAGCTGTGGGCTTGAACTGTCATCCACTCCGAACAAAGCAGCAGAAGCCAATGAACTTTGTCTTCTGGGTGAATCAAACATTGTATTTCCAGGACCATCAGAGGTTGGGGAGTCAACAGATGGCATAGAGTACCTTAAAAGAGTTGGGGTCTTAAGCGTGCCAGCCCCTCTAGTTTCACTCACCCATGACCTTGGTGACCCAAGTATGACAGGAATGTGTCTGGAATGCTTCTGGAATGCAAACAAAAGTCGCCCTATAAATATTGACCGTTCAACAAGTATAGCAGGTGATGGCACTGACTCGTCCATTGAGTTTTTGTTTTGAAGGTTATCAGACAAAGCATCCAACTCACTCTTCAGTTCCATTAGTATAGCTGACATACTTTGGTAACATTTATTTTGTAAATATGGGGCCAGATCTTTCAGTCTCAAGGATGCCTTGGGAGACTCCAGGAAGCTTAGCAGGTCCTTTAGAACACTCTCACAGCAGCTGTCCACAGCATCTCTAATCCTGCTGACTTCATCCCCGAAGTAAGCATTGAGACAACTTCGAAAATCATTCTCCTCGGGCTGCTGTGACTTGGCACCAGGAATGGTGGTAACTTTTTTACCATTTGGTTCCATGAACCAAACACCTCCACCATTTAAAGATCTATTCGAGTATGCCTGAAAACTGACCTGCTCACCAGGAGTTCCTGAGATGGCCCGCGCTGACGCTACAACATCAACCAATCCACTCAACTCATCAAATCCTTTATCAATAATTGCTTTCATCCTTCTAACAAAAGCATCTTCAAATATCTCGTCCCACAAGTCCGAATCACCTCCCAAGACAAGCTCACGTGTTCTCTTCCATGGCAACTCAATTTCAGACCCAAAAACACTCTTAAGCCACTCCAAACTCCTTTCTAAGACCTTCTTATTTTCCATAGTTTCCCGTACCAATGTCTCAGCAGATGCAAGCTCTTTTCCACAGCTGATAACATCGATCAAGTATTTGCCATTGATCTTGTTCATTATTTCCTTGCCACAATTCCTCAACCAATCAGAACATGCCTTCGAAACGAAATCCCTATCCAACATTACCATTTGTGATTCCAGATCATCTCTAAATGAGTTCCACAACCTCACTTCCTCATCCGGATTAGGTATTCCACCAAATAATTGAGAGGCAGGAGGTGAACCCAATACAGTCTTATAAAACAAAGGCATATCATTTAGCACTTGTAAGAATAATTCTCCTACTTGACCCACAGTAACTTGAATAATCTTTAATGCCTCACAATAAACTAAAATCACATCGGAGCTAGTAGCATTACCACTGGAACATGCATTTAGTTTCTGAGAAATACACAATTTACGCGAATCAAGGAACAGTGTCAAAACCTGTTTGGGATCAAGCTCATCAATGACAGCAACTGCAGCTAAAGCATCCGCATAAGCTTTTATCCCGAGGCCAAGTGCTTGATCCAACAATCTCTCTCTGCTTCTCTGCGAGATCTGAAATTTAAAACTCTCCACAATTTGCCATTGATGCTGAAGCAACGGAAATTTGGACAGTACACTTTTGTAATCCTTATTTCTATGCAAACTATGGTGAACGTGTTTAGCACGGGCGTAACGGGCGGAAGATTCTAAAAACATTGATTCATCGAGACAACCCCAGATATTCTCCGGCGTATCAACAAGATACTTAACCCTACAGGCAATTCCGTAAATCCGAGCTTTTGCAGGGTCAGAAGAAACAACGGACTTAGGGGATTCAGCGACGGTGGAAGAGAGAGAATGAATAATGCCGTGGTGTATCGCGGCTATATTGGCAGAAATTGACTCACATGCTGATTTCATTAGAACAATGGAATCAGCGGAATCGATGAGATCTCGATAACGATTGCCGACGAGTTGCCGAAGCTCTTCGCTCTTGTCTTGGATCTGTTTCCTGGTGGCCGCTTCCACATTTCGGATTTCAGCAATTGGCTTTGTACGGAAGAGTAATTCAGCATCTTGGTTTCTTACGCCGCCGGCGGATACTGCTACGGGGGTAGAGGTCAGGCGGTTTTGATCGGCGGGTAGTGTCGGTGATGGGGATTTCGGTGTCACTACCCTCATTTTGTCGCCGGCAACAAAGAGGAGATTTCACAGTTGAGGTGACAGTACAGATACTAGAGATGAAAGGATATTTTCATGGAAGAAATTGTAAAGCACTGAATAACTTCCATTTTTCGTCAAGGATGGTGTAGTATGACTTGAGTAGCGGGTACGTACCAGCTATACGGAGTTCAGCGAAAACGCGGGGCGGGTAATCCTAATTCACAAAGCGGGGCGGGTCAATTTTTTAGTGGGTTGCGTTGTATGGGTTGATTAAATGAGTTAATAAAAACAAAAAGAGTGTAAATTGATTAATATAATTAATTGGAATATTAATAGTTCGGATAGTTGACTATCCATGTTTTTTTTCACTTTAGAGATGAAAGAGGGAGGAGAAGCTGCTGCTCATTTTTTCAGAATTCCTATTTTCTAGAGTTCTGTTCTTTTTCACCTGAAGAGTGGTCATGTTTGGACCCTCTTTTGTATATATTTGTTTCCTATTCTGTATAATGAGAGTTGTTCGGATGGTAAGCTCATTTTCAATCAAATTTAATTATAAATAAATAAAACTGAACAGTAGGGGAAAAAAAATTCGTCTTCGGTATAGATTGAGATACAACACACTTGGAATTTGCTGGCATTTGACGGATTGGATTCTCTTAACTTTTTTCTTGTAGAAGGACAAATTGAATAGTTCTCTTATCGAGAAAAGGCCCAAAATAGTCCTTCATCTTTGGGTTAAGACTCAAAGTCATATTTGAATTTTCACATGGAGCATTAATAGTCCCTCATGCTTGCAATATTGGTGCATTTTTTGGTCCTCCTTCAAAATTTTGCCTATTTTTTAACATTGATTTTATTCATAATTTATGTATGGAATGTTTAATCATCATTTTATATATTTAGTAGAAATAATAACTCCATGTGAGAGATTGTGAGAAGAAAAATACTTTGTTTTGTTTAGTAGAATTCGTATTGCAGGTAAAGTTAAGAGGTTTATCACGACGATTTCACGTGCAACAGTACAAATATTTCTTTTCTTGCAATGTCATATGTTAAAATGTTCTTAGTTTAGCTACAGTAATATTTATGCTGAATAGAATAAGGCGTTCTTCTTCTCACCTTCTCTCACATAGAGTTATTATTTCTACTAAATATATAAAAAGACGATGGGACATTCCTTACATAAAATTATGAACAAAATTAATATTAAAAAATAGGCAAAAGTTTAGGGAAGGATGAAAAGTGCACCAATATTGCAAACATGAGGGACTATTAGTGCTCCATATGAAAACTCAAGAATCACTTTGAGTCCCACCCCAAAGATAAGAGACTATTTTGGGCCTTCTCTCTTCTCTTAACAGAAGAAGGTGACTAAAATTAGCAAAAAAAAAAAAAGTTATTGAGTGTGGGAATGTTGTTCTGTGGAAGAGAGAAAATTGGAAAAATTGAAGGGATAAGTTTTACCAAAGTTGAAACGTAAAATTAAGGAATTACAGTGATTGATTTAAATTGCTATAAAAGAAAAAGTATTATTAAGTTGAATAACTATCTCAAGTGTCTTAAAATAAAATTAACGCTTATAAATCACAATGTGGTATAATTTTTTTAAAAAAAGAGATACTTCTATTATTTAAATTAAAGCTCCAGTGTTATTATTTGATTACAATCATATTTTAAAATCTTGTAACCGCATAATATACTATCTTATTTAAGTGTTACACTTATTACCAGCATGGGTTGTGGTATATTAATATATTATTCTTAATTAAAGTCTCAGATTCAAGCTTTGAATGTGAAAAAATTATTTTGATTGCACCACATCTAATGAACTCTGCAGTGCGTGATTTAAATTTAATCGAGGATCCAATAAGAGCTTCGGAGACTGTGTTTGTCCTTATCAGCTTTTATCATTATCCAACTAGGGCATGACAAAGAGAGAGACTATTCAAAAAATAGAACAACGTTAAAATGTGTTTTAGGTGAGGAGTAAGGAAGAAGACACGGTGGTATGTGTCAGCACCAAGATGTTTATAAAATATAGTCACCATTTCAAACATTTGCTGAAAAAAGGGGATTTGGAAAATCAATTATAGTGTTCCAGTCGCTCGACTTTTCTTATTCCTGCTTAGAGAAAGAGAAAGGGGAAGATTCATTCCTTCATATCTTAATTTTGAACTTTTAAACAACAAAAATAGTGTATAAATTGGGATTTCTACTTCAGATCATTAGACCAAAATGTTAGAAGGAAAAGGTGTGATTGAAGATACAGATATGCCAGTGAAGATGCAGATCCAGGGTATGCGTTGGGCTTCTCAAGCTTTGGATGTTTATGATGTTTTGGACTACAGATCCATTGCTGCTCATATTAAGAAGGTAAATCTGTGTTTCTTTGAACTGAATTGTGTGACCAATCTAAAAGTTTAAACTGTTTAGGGAATGTTATTTGTTTAAATTATATTCATACACCTTCCAGTCCAATCCTGGAAGTGCAGGGTGTTGATTGTTCTACATTCATTGAGAGAATGAGTTGTTCTCCTCGTGAGATAGTGATAAGGTCTGCGTACCCTCTAACTTGCCCAGACCACGGGGATTTCACCGGATTTGTTGTTGTTGTTGTTGTTGCCATTTTATCACATTATGAGTTAGTTTTTAGAATTGAATTAGGTCAAAGGTACATTTTCCTAGTATGCAAATGTTTTGACTGCAATTCATTAATCCATTTGTTATCAAAAAGAATTTTTACGTGCTTGATTCTTCACACGTGAGGGGGGAAAGATATAATTAAGAGGGACAATCACACAGATTGAGACGTGAATGTAAAGCAGTGTGTGGAAAATGGTTGAAATATATAATAAAAAGTACTAGTGAATTTTTCGAGTTTTCATTCAATTTTTTATGAAAGTTTATGGTTGTATATATGCAGGAGTTTGACAAGAAATATGGGGGTGGCTGGCAGTGTGTGGTGGGATCAAAATTTGGATGTTTCTTCACTCATACTAAAGGAACATTTATCTATTTCACCTTGGAGACTCTTAACTTCCTCATCTTCAAAGGAGCCACTTCTACTTCATGAGCTTTTGATTGTGAAAACAGGACTTGTAATTACTCTTTAGCTTAAAATTTTCATTGTTATGACTTGTGGAAATTTGTAATTTTTTTAGCCAATTTCCGCATGCACCAGATGCAAGCTAGTAGTTTATATTGCACAAGTTAAATGAGATGAATATGGGCATATCTTGTTTCCCTTATTAAACTCATGCCCATTGTATCAAAGAGCTTTCTCAATACCTATCAAGGAGAAATTTTTGAATCCTTAAAGAGAACAGAATTTGTCACTTCTTGGAATGAAAAGTTAGATTTCTGAAATATGAACTACACTGATTATATTATTCTTTAAATAACCCATGTCTAGACCAACTTGCGTACACCTCACAGCCAATTGGCATAGTTCAGGTTCATTTATATTTGCCTCTTGAGGTGTTAGCAAGCACGTCCATCTGTGGTGGATCCAAACCTGCACTTTCTGAGAATCTGAAAACAACAGGTACAAGGGCTCAAGTTTTACATTACCTTGCTTGAACCAGTATGAGTACAAAATCATCTATACAAATCAACCTTTTCATTGGAATTTAGCAACAATACTCTTCAAACTACGAATGTGACGACATTTTTGGATGGTCCAAGCAACATAGATTCAGCACATACTTAGCATGTTACAAAACGACATATGAAAGTAGAAGAATCAACGATGACCAAGTCTGAGATCATCAGACTTTTTCTTTCTAACCAAAATTAACCAAGTCTTTGCAGTAGGATCAAAACTCAAAAGGAGGGAGACACGACTACATGAGGATTCCCCGGGGATCACCCATCCTAGTACTTCCACGATCATCAGACCTTTACCAGAAAGTCTCAAAGAACAGGAGTTAGTAATGGCTTGTTCGAAAAGTATGCCTCCAAGTTTGCAATGACAAGATCAGCCATTTCCTTGCGGGTCTCCACAGTGCCTGCTGCAGTATGAGGTGATAGTACAACATTATCAAGACTAGCTAGTTGCATAGGCACTTCCGGTTCATGTTCAAGACCATCAAGCCCGGCTCCTCCCAACCTGCCTTCTGCAAGAGCAGACACCAGCTCAGGTTCATCAATATGAGAACCCCTTGCAATGTTGATAACAACTCCATTTGGACCCAATGCATCTATAACTTCACGGTTGATAATGTGGTGAGTTTCATCAGATAAGGCACAAGCAACGAAAAGGATCTGGCAGTTGGAGGCCAAGTCGATAACACGTGAATAATAAGTGTACGTTGACTCTGGTTTTTGTGAACGCGAATGGTAACTGATAGAACATCCAAAAGCTTCAGCTCTCTTGGCAATTGCTGAACCAATCCTCCCTAAGCCTACAATGCCTACTGATTTGCCGCTAAACTGAAAGGAAAATTAAGAGCAAACTAAGATAGGATAGGTTCAAAATACACAAGATCATCATGAGAAGCAGGTAATGTTCCTTGGGCTCAATATATAGCATCAGACCAGCTTTAATTAAGGGAAAAAATGGTCAAGAACACCTTCTGAATACGAAATATCCAAAATTTATCTCATTCATATCTTTGTCGTTAGCAAATAGTCTCTTAACCCTAATGGAAACAGCCAACATGAAGTATAATGGAGGATAATTTTGAATTACAATCAGAAGTAGAGAGGTAAAGTTGGACCTAAAGGCCAAAAATGTACCTTAGCGGTCAAATTGAAATCCTTTTCCTTCCAAATCCCACTCCTGACGAAGCGATCAGCTACACAAATCCTCCTCAAAGTTGCGATTGTGAGTAAAATAGCCGTGTCTGCAACATCGTCAGTGGGACCATCGGGTGCGGAAGTGACCCTAATCCCTCTCTCTTTGCACTTCACCAAATCAATCTTGTCAAGCCCAGAACTGTGACTCGATACAATTTCCAATCTAGGCAGCGAATCAATTAGAGCAGAGTTGGCTCCCTGAACTCCATTCCCCACCACTGCTCGGATAACGTCGGAGTGCAGTTTGAGAGATTCAGATGGAATTTCCCAGTATTTGAAGAGAGTGAAACGTTTCGCTAGCTCTTGTTGGATGTAATTGGACAATGGACGCATCAATAATACCCCTATTATCTCATCCATTTCTGCTTACCACAACAGACCGACCTAGCAATTTTGTAAATGTAGTCCGACCAAAGGAACTCTCTTTGAAAAAGTTTGGTTTTTTGGAATATCATAGATTTATCCTTACACAAATACTATAAAATAAGGGTGGTGTTGTCTAAAATCTTTGTTCTCCCCTCACTGAATTTTTCAATAACGATCTTGGGGCTAACAGAAAGGATTTACCTATATCAAATTTAGCTACAGATATAAGAAAGAGAGATTGTGCTCTTAACAAAACAATATATAGTGCAATTGGCACGAAGTTCTAGTCCATTTCCAAACAATTTGATGACACCCAGAAAGTTTGAATGAAAAAGTTGAAATATTCAAAGCAAGCGTCAATCTTCAAGATTGGATCGACAATCTGAATTAGTAAAAATATTTTCCCCGCATCATTGTAAAACTATCACAGGAAGGCCTCTCCACCCGACAATACTGCCAGTTTGATCATGAATTCTCTACTGAGCTCTCCCATTAAACTGTCACTGTTGTTATTGTTAAAGTATTAATTACGTTAAGGAGACATAAGATGGAAAATAGTCAGATACAATTTACAAACAGTGACAGCAAGTTGAAACACTCAAACAATCATGAAATATTTGGTCGAAAGTTCAGGAGACAATGTGCTCCTACGTGAAGTGAGAACCTAGTTGGCTGCAGCAAATGTAAGGTCTAAACAATAAATATTTGCAGCAATTCATATACTTAAACCACTGGAGTTAACAGCGGTTTGTTCAGAAAGTGAGCTTCTAAGTTCCCAAGGACAAGGTCGGCCATGGCCTTGCGTGTTTCCTCTGTGCCACTGCCTACATGAGGCAATAGGACCACATTCTCAAGGCCAAAAAGCTGCTCTGGTACTTCAGGCTCATTCTCAAACACATCAAGGCCAGCACCCCCTAATCGGCCTTCAAGAAGAGCAGATACAAGCTCCTTTTCATCAACATGAGGACCACGGCCAATGTTAATCAGAATCCCCTTTGATCCCAAAGCTTCCATGACTTCACGGTTGACAATATGACGAGTCTCAGGAGTCAGTGTACATGCCACAACTAGAATCTGGCAATTGGAAGCCAACTCAACTACACTTGGATAATACTTATAATTTGTATTTGGCTTTTCTGATCTCGTGTAGTAACTAATTGGACAGCCAAAAGCCTCCGCTCTCTTAGCAATTGCTAAGCCAATCCTTCCCAATCCTATAATACCCACTGATTTGCCACTAAACTGCAAAAGAGATAGAAGGCAGTCAGGTAAAGATTAAAATACATCCCAATGGTCAAAAGTTCATACAATTTAGCCAAATACAACAACATACCCAATGTAATCCCACAATGTCGGGTCTGGGGAAAATAATAAATTAGAAATTTATGGGTTCAACTTTAAGAATATGATTGAATCTCTGGTAAATACATCATTGGATGAACAATATGGTCGCATTTCTCTCAGTTCATCTACCAGAGTGTTACTGCAGTAAAAGGCTCCAAAAAGTTATATTAAGAACAACCAGCAATTTCTAGTATGGTGGCCATAGCTTCTCATAATTAATGTGGAACCACCTCCAAGATAATTACTTACAACTAAGATGGTGATATAAGATGATTTACAGTTTCATCCTAAGGAAACTGAAGTTCTCCGCTAGCTAAAGACTTACTGCTATTAATATCAATTTTCCAAATGAAAAAGTGTTTTATTTTGCTGCATGTAATCACAGCAATACAATTATTAGAAGTACATCAAGCTGAAACATAATATGCAACAATAAAAGGCTATTATGGAATAGCTCCTCTAAAATGACAACAATTATGGACAACTGTTGAGCCATTTAAAACATCGAGCAACTCAAGGATATACATATTGCCACAGATGTGTTATTGAAGCAGAGAAGCTTTTTAGACATAGCAGTGAATGATCAAATAGTTAAAAAGGACAAAGGTCAATATTAAACAATAGGCTCCTGAGTAGGGGTGGGCATAAATATCGAAAAACCGAACCGAACCGAAAAAATTCGGTTCTTCGGTGTCGTTTTTTTTTCTCCGGAACTTCGGTTCGGAGTTCGGTGCAAGGGTCCCGAAACTACGGTGCACCGAAGAACCGAAGTTTTATTAAATAAATTTAAAAGTATTTATTATATTACTTAATTTTTAACTTTACTTGGCCCATTTCAATTTTTATATTTAGATCCTAAACTTAAATAGCAAAAATCTAAATAACAAAATAGT